>CABFWO010000097.1:247860-293596 GCA_902155825.1 Timema genevievae
GTTCCACTCCTGTTCTCAAGGAACCATGAACAACATGAAGCTCACATGTCCCCAAATTTATCAAAATACATACTTCATTGTCTGTGACAGATTTGATGTGTTCTTGAAGAAGTGTTATAAACTTTAGATTGACATTTGGGCCATTCATTGACACTTGTAGGAGGAGAAATACCATCAGAGAAATGCTTAAGTAATTCTTCAGCGGTGCTTCTATCGAAAAAAAAACACTGTCCAAGCAATGACAGAATTTGAATACAACGTCCATTTGCCCTCTTTGAATAACTTTATTCAATGCCTCATCAAAACAAATTACAAAGTTGTTACATGATTTTAGGCAATCCAGTAAATTGTTATGAAAGAATGGAGCCAAGCCATGCACAATGAAATATGCAGCCTTGTCTCCACAAGAGTAAAGGCACTGGCAATGGAACACTCGAGAAACATAAACTGAAAAATTGTACTTAAATTATTGCACGAATTGAAATAAATTTTATTGTCAACAACTTGCAAAGCCCAAATGACTTCCGCTTTATTTATATTATCTTTCATGACAAAAGTGTTAGGGTTTCTTCGAGCCACTACACTACTTTCACTTTGCCAACACCTTCCTTCTGCGGCTTTACAATTTCCGATGAAACTGAAGTGTGACATGAATTGTCATTTCCCTGACTTTTCTTAAGCTTCCCTGACTGTTATTTTTTTCCTTGACTTTCCCTGACATTCCCTGACTTTCCAGACTGTAGGAACCCTGGACTATCAAAGTGGCCAAATAGACCTTTTATTCCAACCAAAAACCCACATATTAACTCTCAAAATGGCAAATAAATACTATCTTGTGTGAATCCATATGAAAGATAAAATTATTAACATTTAGGGATACGATTTTATGTAAAAACTTGGAAGTTGATGTGAAAAAAGTCACATCTTAAGGTGAAAAAACAATAAAATAAAGTTAATTCTAAGCAAACAAATTTCAAAAAGTGTCAAATGGTTTGTCGTTTTTTTTGGTCTATAGTTGTAGGCTAGTAAAATGTACTAAAACATAAAACAATACCTTGCATGAGCACAGTCTTCTTGCCTGTTGGTGCACGAATAGCCAGTTGGTCAAAAGTGATTATTTCACCACCAGCTTTCAAAATACGGGCACGAGCCTTCTCTGTAGCGCGCAGAGCACACACCTTAGAACAATCATACAAGACAATCAAAACAAAATCTAAACTTGTATGCATGAAAATAGTTGTCATTTGAAATTACCAAATATATTTTTAAGACACTGAATATGAATATTTAAAATTAATGTTGTATTGTAACGACCGCCTCTGAGGTCTAGTCCAGTATGAGTTCCCGTCTGAAAATCCAGAGGTACCAAGTTCAATTCCCAGTGCTTCCAGATTTTCTATGATGCAGTGGGGTCAGACTCAGCCTTGTGAGGGCAAATGAAGAGATACTTGAATAAATAAGTAACCAATCCGGTCTAGAAAACTGAGATTAATGACCAGGGGGGTTTGTTGTGCTAACCATATGACATCCTTTATCATCGCTCTTGGCGGCAGCTGCTTGGTCGATATAGCTAGATTGTGGGTTCATGCCATAAAGTTTGTTCAGAGAATATAGCTCATATTCTATTTCATCAAGGGTCCCCCATCAGGGGTCTTAAGAGGCAATCTTGTTGACCTGTGATGGTGAAGTCTTGGTTTGTATCATGGCTCGATGTATTGATGGTAGTTTCCTTTTTGATTTTCCACTTTCCTTCCCCACAAATGAGGGTACATTCTCTATAAATTTTAACTTTCTCAAATTTCTTATTTTACTGTAGCATACGTAGGCTATGTGGAAAACCTGGATGGGTAGTAAGATGAGGCACAAAAATTTTTTTTTTACTGTGGTGAATTTTGCTAGAAGCTACATATAAAGTAAAGTCTGTTCATGATAGGTTTTTACCTGGATGACAATTCAAAAATCACATGTTTAGGTTTTGGGTTGCCAACACTTTTAAAAGATCACTGTTTTGTTATAAATGTTTAAGTTTTTGAATTCCTGAATGTTATAGTTTAAATTTAAAATAAAGTAAACTTAAGTTTTCTCACACTTTTTACTTTTAATAATTTATTTTTACCCAATCTGAAAAAACATTTTAAACATTATTAAAAGTACTTATTTATTTTGTAATGTTGTCTATTAGGGGCCGGTCTTATGAATGCCAGATAAAATGTATTCATCCATTACATTTTTATCGGGAGATAGCTTTATCAGAATCTGTTAAAATCTTGGTTCACGTGTTTAATAGGAACATGCCCAGGCTCTAACTATATATAATATTAGAACATTTAATTCACACTTCTATCAAAAAAACTAACAAGCTTATATTTACATTTCGAAAGTGATTTGGACTGTGTTGTGGAGTTTTTACTAGCTTTGCTCATTGGGGGCTCCCCCAAAGCCCCAGTGAGTTTTCTTTGCAAGTGAATGTAAACTAATGTAATTCCAGCATTGTTTTGAACGTAAAAAATCAAAGTTACAGATATTGTATTATTTTTTCACATATTATTTGTCTCTCCATACTTATAGGGCAGCTAGAATCATCAAATTTGGCACGCTAATGGCAATTGGATGTGTCAATATTCAAGTTTATGATTCTAGCTGTCCCATTAGTGTTAGAAAATTAAAAAATGTGTGGAAAAGGTGCAAAATTTACCAAAAATCAAACAATCAAGCTCTAAGGTATAATTGATATAGATAAGACAAAAATAGGACCTAACTTGTGGATCTTGCCAAATCTGTGGCTGCTGGTGCAATCCGATTTTTGATAGGTCTTACCGTTTAGCCACAAGGGACCTCCAAAGAAAGGTTCGCACCGACTTTAAAGTTACTCCACTATTTTGAATTTTTTTCAGGATTAAAAATTAAAATTTTAAGTTTTTGGAATTTTCCCGTCGGTTACAGGTTAGAAGCTATAAGTTTGCCAAATTTCAAGTTTATAGCTCATCTGTAAGTGGGTAAACATTTATGTATGTGAGTGAGTGAGCCATGTGACTTTATAATAGTATTATTAGATGTAGGTTGTTTATTAAGCATTAAAAATTTCTAAATATTGGTGTTGTCCAATCCTACGTACATACTCTAAGTGGATAAAATAGCTAAACAATGAACAATAACAATGAAAATGAAGCTTAAAATGGGACAAATAGATCAAAATATAGGGCTTTAATAAATTATTCATATTGCGACTAAAAAAATATACCAAGTTAAATTCAAATTAGCCAAGAAACAAAGACCCTATGACCTAAGGACACGAGAACTTTTTTTTACACTATCAGTTCCATTGCTATTAATTGAAGTTATTACAATGATCTTACCGTCAATTTAGGGATATCAAAAATCCTTTGATCATCTGTGACAGTTCCCACTACTACTGTAATTAAACCTTCTCGGCCGGGTTTCTTCATCAAGCGAACAATTCTGGCAAGTGAAATAGGTGGACGATTTATCTTGGACATAAAAAGTCTCTTCAAGATGATTTTATTAAACTTTGCCTTAGTTCTTCGAGCAAGAAACCTGTATAACTGAAATAAAAAAGGGAAACACATGGATTGTTAAAATTGCGAGCTAGGACAGCTGCCCAATTTTAAAGTAGGCCAATGAATTATTCCTCAGACATTTCAAGAACAAAATAATTCACAAAAATATGAAGATGTTAATGTTAATATTACATATAATAATACCTTAACAAGCAATCTAAGGTACACATCTTGGGACTTGGGCTTAGTCCTGCGGACCTTACGGTCATACTTATGGTTGATATCTATACCCTGAAATCAAATAAAATACAAACTGAAATTTAAAAAATAAATGAATGATAATACATGGCAAACTATTTAAAGATTAACAGATGATTACAGATTTAGATTTAAAATAACAAATAAATTTGACCCACCATTTTGAGAAACCGGAAGAAAAGAAATAGCAATGAATAATGTGACAAAACAACTCATCAGGTACACCAACTTTATTATTTACGTTCACATTTGGACAAAATTTCCTTGAAATTGTATTTATTTTACAATTACTTACAGCTCAATGCTTAAAGCCTAATTATTAATTTAAATTAAATATATTTTTCAGCATAATTGAAATGGCATCTAAAACTCAAGAAATAATGATAATTATTATAGTTTAGAAGACAAGTCGCTTGGATCAAAGTTGTATACTTTTTAAAAATAGATATTGTAAACACTGATAAACCATATTAAACCTAAGAAATATTCCATATTTGTTGCCTGGGTAGTAACGAATTGTATATTCCATTAAACAAAGGAAAAAGTGGAAATTAGTTTTCATTTACATCAACTGTGAAAGCCTACTTTGTTGTTTATTTCAGCAGTTTGAAGTATTTAAATTAGAGCCTGCATGCCACACAGAATAAAATCGAGGGCCGTAATCAATCCATGGGCCACGGTTTGGACTATCTGGTCTAAGGCATCACTCTCGCAATAAACTGGATTACCAATGGCGGGGAGATTGGGATTCGAATCCAAGTCTGTACTGGGAGTGAATTTTCCTAAACATTTTACCAATCTCACTCCAAGCAGATGCGAGTAAACTTTTTCTAATTCAACATTTCTAACACTTATCATGTTAGCGTAGTTAGCACATTGCATATAGCCCAGAAAGGTTAGTGAGACGCAGTGACATAATACAACTAGTCGAGTTTGATATATTAATGTGCAAAACTTGCGAATTTTAAACCTTCCCCAAAACTAAATTCTCCCCACACCCAGGACTTAATTTAAAATAAAGTCAGTGATATGGAAATAAGTGATTGAAGAGGGGAAACCCTTTTCAACTTCTTTAACTTATGTCCACAATGCCATACCATACGGGTTTATGATGAAAATTAAGTTGTGTCTAATACAAATAATTTTAGTGGATAATTCATCTTTCCATCTCCACCAAATTCAAAGATTCGCGAAGGTAATAAAAAAATCCCCATCCCTACCCTCCAACCCGAAAAATGTAGGACTCACTCCCCAGTATCCACTACTACATTTATTACGATTTATTTTTATGTATAGTAAATCAAGTGGATGAGAACATTTTTCCAAGAGTCTGGAACTAGTGAGGAGAAGGTTTTCAAACAAAATAAGTCAATAAAATAGCTTTAAAAATGTCAGCAAATTTGGTACAGCTAGGTGGTAATAAATCCTCAAAAACTGCCCCTTTGTTATAACCAATGTATACATGAAACATGCTATTTGCCCCTATTTTAATAACGTTTTTAAACTGCTACTGACAGAAAAACATTAATACACGTAATTAATTTAATATAATCACCTAAATTTATGTGTCAAATTATCCCTTTGCAGATATATTTTCTAAATAGTGGACATTTTACATTTGTGAGGTTTGAGTTTCGTGGTGTTGTATACAGCACTGCACTTCTACGTAGTGGGACTCTAGTTATTCGTGCATGCATTTGTGTTGTTATTATTATAGGAGTGTACAGTATTAGTAGGTATCAAAAGGTATTTGCTTAGAATGTTGATTTCTTGTTCTCTTTATTGTAGCCTATTACTTTAATTGTATGTGTTCTCTCTATTTGTTTTAGTGTTAATAGGATTAAATACGAAATTGAAAAATCATCATTAGTAAAAAAAAATATTTACTAGGATATAAGCGAGTAATTTTTTTTATTTTTTTCAAGTAAAGGGGGCAATTGTATTTGGTAAAGGATTGGTAAATCAAATAAAGAGAGAAATTATATTTTATCAACACAGCCGTTATAAATTGAATATACTTACTGCCTAATTTTACCCCTTTGAGTCAGTCTTTATTACAATATTTTCCACTTCATTCCAAATAAAAAAAAAGAGTTATCGGGGTAGATATACTTTAAAGTATTTTTTCTTAGTTTTAATATATTTTGTGTGTTGTCATAGTGTATAAAAATAAGGGAACATTATTAATTGCTTCACAATACGTTAAATCAATGTAATAAAGATATATTTTTTGTTTTACGAGAGAGATATATTTATAAATAAACAAAACAAAAATTGATTAAATAAGTACCTACCAGGGTGTAACAGGACACACCCGCTTTTAAAATGTAAAATAGTATATTTAGGACCAGGTGGGATTTTAAGTATTACGAAATTGTTGGGTTTTTTTTAACGAGGAATGTTGCCAAGAAGAAAGGGAAATCAATCAGTGATTAGATAATTACTGTAAGCAGTAATCTCTCTACTAATCTGGATGGACATAAGCACACCCTTTGCAAAGGACCAAAGCTTGACGCTGTCTGCTTGATTCTGAGGAGACAGATCTAACGGTTTCTTTCAGTGCAAAAATATGTATCTGGTTCATAGAACTGTTATTGTTTGAAAATAGGGCAGTATTATAATATTATGCTTGGAAGAATAAACATTTATATTAAAGGATATAATTTAGTTTCACAGGTAATAATGTACAAATACGAGTAGAATCTTTGATAAATTATTAAAATATATAGCAATCACCCATGTCGTTTATATTTCTGATAAAGCTATAATACATTTATATTTGGCTATTAGCTTGTATATTGGTTTCAGAATAAGAGAAATAAACCAAATTATAATGCAAGTTTGAATACTATGCTGAAATAAGGTAACAGACAACTTTGTGTAGTATTGTAAGCCCTTTTTAATTTATTTTTTCAGAATCGTGTTTTATTACCCGTTTGGTTTATATGCTTACGTACTAATTACACTAATGGATTTAGGGATTAGGGAGGATGTATTTATAGGGAGTAAGCCTACATTTGCATGAAGGGAGAGTGGGAAACTATTTTGGTAAAACCACCCACAGTACGATTAACCGAGTTTCGAACCTCTATCTCCCCATCGTTGGCAGTCTATAGTATTTTGCGAGATTAGAGCGTTAGACCACGCGCTCACTGAAGCGGGTATAGTCTTATGTTAAAATGATTATTTAGGTTATAGGCTTGTAGTAAGTATTACTACAGTCATCCGGAATTTGGGAGGAACTCCGTTTTGGAAGGCCTTGTTTTGTACCAGAATCCTACTGTATTTCGTATTATAGTGTTTTGGTAAGATAAATGGCCTTCTAGAGTATTAGAAAGTCCCTTCTGGAAGATCTTTCATTCTACCAAAATATTCCTACTGTACGGTAGGATTCCTGTACAATGAAATAGAACTTTCAAAACGGCCTTCCTTTCAAAATCATGGTATATAGGTATTAGCTGACATCACCTTACTGAAATAACATGAGGCTTCAACTTGGTTATGCTGTTAAAACCTTTTGTTAACACTTTTATTGAATTTAACTATCACAAACATTGATGTATCTCATATATTCATACAAATTAACGATTAATGTCAAAATACCACATTGTCTTGAATGTGTGTAAGAGAGAAAGAGATACCAGAAAGTATTTTTTTCTCCTACTAAATGGTGTACAGCAGACCGCTCGAAAATTTCAGGCTCAGCTGTCCTATCAGTTATATTAGAAACATCACCGACTGTAGGACTTGCTTCAATGGCCGTATGGTCTAGGGCGCCCCTCTTGCAAATGAATAAACTGTAGATGACAGGGGGATCAGGGTTTGAATCCTAGTAGGGTGTACTAAGAGTGGTTCACCACTCTCTCTACATGTAAATGTGGGTACACTTCTTAGATATTGAACCTTCATCCCATAACTCATTAGCGTAATTAGTACATATACATCTAAACTGAACAGGTAGCACCGGTGCAGAAAAAAAAGGCATAAAAGATTTTTGCCTCAGATCACATTACTCCAACTTTGAGGACTACAACACTGTCAAAGTGTTAAAATCATTTAACAGAACACAATGAAAAATGTCGCATTTAAGTTATTAGAACATCAAGGGATCTAGTCTAGCTAAACACCCAACCTTGCTGCAACACTAACTCCACCTGCCATCAATTGAACAATAGACGCACACCCAGAGATGTTTTCATCTTTCACAACCAAGTGGAATTCACTAAGGCTAACTTCCTATCAGTCTTACTACTGCTTTCTAAAGAAGATGCAATGAAGGTGGGTGGCATCGAAATATTGAAGAGTGTAAATAATGTGAAATGTTTTTACTTTTATTTGTGCTTTATTTTTCTACAACTCTTATCATACATATTTATTTATCATTTCATTTTAAATTTTGTCATTAAAGGGGAGAATAAATTTATTCCTTTCACCTTCATAGCAGGAAGTATATATTATCACTTATAACCATGTTGTTTGATAATTAAAATTTTTTTAAAAAATTTATCTTATCCTACAACTTATCTCACTCATCGGTAGCGCAGTGGGCCATGGGTTCAATACCCAGCATGGCCTAAAAATGTATCAGTAATAAAATTGAAGATTCCCTCTTCATGGAGATGAATTAATGGCCAAAGAAGTGAGTGTTGTTTATGTTCTAGTGTTAAGTTAGTTTTTAAGTCGTGTGATAATAAGTTCAATTGATTTCAAAGGTGCACGTTATACACCCATTGTAACAATATAGATAGTAGAATAATTAACTTTTATTTTATAATTTAAATGACATTTAGCAATTCACAAATTGAAACAAAAAAAAAGTTTATAACTAATGAATACTGTACATTTATTTTATTACACATCACAATAACATTGTTCATCCATACACTAGGGTCTGGAATAACATATTTAAATTCAGAAGATAATCTACAGTTGATCTAGGTATGGGACAGTGTGTATCTGACCATAAGCAGCTAGTGTAAGTTTCCCTTGCGTTACTTTTTTGTATGCCTGAAACAAAACAAAGACAACATTTTAATTAGAAAACATCTTGTAAATTAATTAAAATCAGGGGTGTGCTAAGGTTTTAAAATCCAACTTCAATTTAAATATTCGTCAGCTTTGACTTGGATTTGAAATATTGTACTTATATATTGGTTCTAATCAAATTTAAAATAAAAATATAAAGTATTACTTATTTAGTTGGTTGTTTATTGATATTAGTTTTTTTTTATTTTGCCTGAAGCATGCTATGTTTTCTGTGTAATCAGAATGTCCCACAAGTAGGGATCTGTGAGTATTCGATTTTTGGGCCAAGCATTAAATAGATACTTGAGCTCTAGGTTATGGATCTGGATATAGATTTATGCATTCACAATTTAAAGCTACTTGAAAAGGGTTATTTCTTTTGATTTGTATTGTATGCCTGGTGATGAATGACTCATCAGTTAATCTTCTCTCTACTTAATTGTGATGTGGTTTGTGAAATAATATGGGAGGGGGGGGGAGGGTAGTGTTTGAGAAGAAGCCAACAAAGAGGGCATTGTGCAGATTGCCCTTGGAATATCAAGGTCAGCAATTGAGTAAACTGGTTGTTGAGTAGAGGAGGTTATGAATAGTAGAAAAAGAAGAAATAGGAAAGGCATCTATCTGCAGGGATGTTAGAACACAAATAAGCTTGCAAAAGTGTTCTATATATATCTTAAAAAATCAATAAAGGCTATAACTTCTCTATCTACATCAGTCTACTTTCTTGACCTGATGAAGCTGTTTGTGACAGTGAAAGCGTGTTCTTACAAATCTGTGTATTTTTTTTGGTGTGTTTTATCCAAACAGTTTCTACTCTAGTATCACTAAGATAAGTGTGCCAATTTTAACCAAGTCAATTAAATAATTTACTATGACTTGATTTTTTTTAATTATTTAAAAACAAGCCTAAAACAAATTTTATTTTAAATCTTTCCTATTTCATTAAAAAAAATTAAAAATATTTGTTTTTTGCTTTCACATTTAAGTTTTAAAATTATACATGTATTCAATCAATGCCCAACTCAAACACTCGAGAGCTTTATGAAAAGTTTGCTAGAAATATTTGACTCTAATTTAGAAAAAAATTGCAATAAATAACGATATTATTAAAGTGTTTAAGACAGTAAGGTTGTGCAAAGAAGATTTTTCTCAAATGAAAGCAAATCTGAATCAACTATATGGAATATTCTCCAATTCAAATCAAAGGCCAAAAATAAAAGTTTCACACTGGAAAACATGAAATATTGTTCTTATTTATCTAAATTAATACACTAGAATCATTTAGAAAATATTTATTTTCTTGAACCACGTCTTCCTAACAATTCAGCTTATACGCTTATGTAATAATTACACTAATGGTTTTAGGGATTAGGAAAGTAATATTTAGATAAAGTGTACCTGCATTTGTGTGGAAAACCATTTAGGGAAAACCACCTTAAGTACACTTGACCGGGATCTAACCCCCATCTACCTGTTTTCAGCAGTCTAGTGTATTGCGAGAGAAGTGCCTTTGACCATGTGGCCACAGAAGTGTGTAAAGACACTTAGTACATCAACGTGTTCATACTCACAGCGCTGATGTCAGCAGAAGTGACGCTGTCAATGGCAGCGACAACCTGCGAGGGAGAAGTCACCTTGCCAAGCAGCACAGCCTGGTTGCCAATATCCTCCAATAGGTCTGTGCCACCTTCTGTTCCAAGTAACACGCTGGCCTTCAGCTGGGCCTTGCCCCGGGCAATGTCTGCAGGCGTCAGCGATAAACAGCACAGCTGCTTTACAGCCGCTTCTACTACCTGTGTGTTAGGTTTCAATATTAGACAGCAATGAATCCTCCAATCCTAAAGAAATGCTTAATATAAGCTAGCTCTATAGGGAAAACCTCTTTTCACTTTATGAGGTAATTGTATTATATTTGGAACAAGGTATAAGAAAGGTGAATAAAAACATTTAAAAGGAACAAACACAATATGGCTTTTACCATGAAAAGAAGAACAAAGTTCACACTTTAGATTGCTGCCATCGGACAAATCAGGTAATGGCTGCCTCTTGAAGAAAATCGATCATTATATATATATATAAAACATTAACTCATAAGTCGTCTCATTGGTCCCTTTGAGCTCTCACCTGCCCTGCAATCTGTGGTGGTGCACTGGCCAAGAAGCCAAACAGACCAGAGTCACTATAGCTGACATTGAGAGCTGACACAGCGAACGGTAGGCTGCCAACGGCTTCAGACACACTCTTGTAGAAGGGAGAGGGACTGCCACCCCACTTGATAGAGGGGCCGGCACCAAGAATGTAGCGCAAAATAGCAAACGCCAAAGCATCTTTCTCGTTGGCCAAACTGAAAATGTTTATACATTATGAAGCTCAAGCAAAGTATACTCCATTCACGGTAGGAATTACTCTCTGAAAGGTCTTTTTTCCTACCAATATCCTACTATATAATAGATTTCTGGTAGGGAAAAAGGCCTTTCAGAAAACAATTCCTACGCTGAACAGACTTTATAGTATAGACCCGAATACAAGTCACATACTAGAAATACAATCACTCTGATAGTAAAAAGATTATTCACATTTGAAAATGAATCCACTTTGAATGTTACTAAATACACCCTATTTCTTTCTAGCTTACCTTATGCTCATAGTTTTTAAATATCTTATCGAGATTTCAAAATATGTGTTGTAATTATTTCTTAATCATTGGTCGAGAGATGTCTTTTTACAAATGATTCACAATGTGTAGATTCCAAACTTAGTAAACAAACTAAATTCTTATCAAAATAGAAAAACAGTATTGACCATATCGTTTCACAGGCATTATGATACAAAAGTTATATTTTTACTATTAGTGTGTCATGGTCCAACTATTTTTAAATAACCTTGTTAAAGTTAAGCGATAAATCTGTTGCGGTGATTAAAAACGATTTCAATGTAGCTAACATTCAGTCCTCAAAATTACAAATTTAAGCACTAAAGAGGACCATTTGTTCCGGCAATTAAAAACCATTTTAATGTATATCAATGAAATTATCATTCAGTCCTCAAAGGTATGACGTTTGTAATGTATTTCCAAAAGGTGCAATAATAGTCTGAACTTGGGTTTATAGGTGGAATTGGAAAGAATAAACACTCTGTCATTAGTTCCTTTCAAGGTGAATCATTAAATACATGGATAAAAGTAGTAAATTAAAGATATAATCTTCACAACATGAAATGAGTCAATGCAAGTCACCCACCTGGCTCCTTCAGCTGCTACAGCAACGTGAGCAAGGTCAGAGTATTTCTCTTTTCTGATCTCTCCACCGTAGTACTGGCCGCTAGTAGAAGGTCCTGCGCCGCTCTCGAGGTCTAGGGTTTGAGCAAAGGCCACCAGTTCACCGTGGTCCACGCCCACACCTGCTACTGCCGAACGGTTTGTCGTGAACAGAGAGTTTACGTAGTGTTGTAGCTGCACAACAAAATACACTAGTCAGATACACAAGATTAGAGCAGCTCGGCAAAGGAGGATGACAGTTCTAAGAACTTGCACCTGCAGGAGGTATAGTAAGAAAAAAGTGTAGAAAATACATTTTTATTACAATAATTGGTATTGAACTACTGGTTCAAGGTTAAAACAGGATGGGATTAAACCAGTTAAAGACTGAATTAGATGATTTCTGATTAGTGACATAGGCCACGCACAAAATATTTAAGCTTTGCTTCAACATTGGGCTGTTTTTGAGCTAACTTTAGATTTGGTATACTATAAAGTTTTTAAAGCAAAATCTACTTTAAATTCAAACCTGTTTTACAGGTTTTAATTAGAATAGAATGTTAGCAAGAGTTATATTTTTATTTTTAGCAAAACTTCTTTCAGTTTAATAGAAAGTAATACAGCAGTGGAACGTTCAACAAATAAAATCTAGCTTTTTTTGTGTGTGTGTGTTTGCAAAATCTATTTAATTTAGTAATTCCTTTTACATTTTTATTCTAAAGATGTAAATGATGGGTAAACTGTGATAAGAACACGTACGGTTTCAGAGTTGTGTTTGCCGACAAGACGCTTGGGACAGAAGAGTGTGTTACCCAAACCAGTCCTGTATGCAGCTTTGTTAAGGAGGTCCAACACTCGCACCTGGGGAGGGATACCTGCCAACTCATACTTGAGGCGAGGCAAAAGGTCCAACACTTCCCATGGCTTGAACACTTGCTTGGTTGAAACGTCTGCTAGATACTTCAAACCAATGTCACTTGAGAGGAAGGAGGAGGCAAATATAAAAGAAAAACAAATTACTTAGCTTACAAAAAAACAAAATTAAAAACACTGATCAACTTAATACTTAAGAATCATCATCTGAATTTTGTCAATAATTTTGTCTTTGGTGCATTTCACTTTCTGTTCTAGATAAATGCATATAATATGTTAATTATACTAATATAATAGAAATTAGTAGATTAGAAATTAGAGAAAATGTGCTTTCATTTGTATGAAAGGAGAGCAGGAAGCCATTTAGGAAAATCCACAAAAAATATATCGAAATGAGATTCAAACCTCGAACTCATCATTGGCAATCCAGTACATTGCAAGAGCGACACCTTAAACCACTAAAGTGGGTATTTATCAACATTCAAGGCATAAAATATCTAATAAATTAATTTTATTTACCACAATCCTTTAAAATACACCCCAAAGATATAAAAATGTCTTACAAAGTATTTGGCAATCCTTCAAGGGTGTAAGAGACAACCTCCCTGTCGGCGGTAGTTGTCAAACTCGCACCAATCTGCTGAAGGTTACGTGTTACACCAAAGTACGAAGAGTTCTTGTTGGTTAAACCAGCTGTAACACGTACCATGTGAGATGCTCCAATGTTTTGAGGATTTTCATTGCGGGATCCTGCCCTATATGATGAAAAACAAAGGTTAGTGAACTATATAGTAAGAGATAGGTGTAATGAGGTGGACTGGATAGAACTAGCTCAAGATAGGGATAGGGTGTAATGAGATTAATTGGATAGAACTAGCTCAAGATAGGGATAGGGTGTAATGAGATTGATTGGATAGAACTAGCTCAAGATAGGGATAGGGAATAGTGAGGTGGACTAGATAGAACTAGCTCAAGATAGGAATACGGAGTAATCAGGTGGACTGGATAGAACTAGCTCAAGATAGGGATAGAGTGTAGTGAGGTGGACTGGATAAAACAATATGAAGATAGCTGGATAGGATGTAATGAGGTGGATTGAATAAAACTAGCTTAAGATAGGGATACGGTGTAATGAGATTGACTGGATGGAACTAGATCCAAATAGGGATAGGTGGCATATTTGTAAGTGTGGAAATGAACTTTCGGGTTCTTAATGCCATAGAGTAAGTAAGGAAGGAAGCTATTATAGTTTTAAAAAAAATGACTAGCACAAGTACCTGGTGTTGCCCGGGGCAGCTACACAATGCATAGTGTGGTTACCCAGGGCAATGCCTAGCTTTGCTTCAAACAGACAAAAAAAAAAAAATCAGCTTTATTTCATTTATTTCGGCCCAGTATTTGATAAATTAAAAAAATATATATAATAAATAATTTAAAGTTCCACTTTCTATGTGCACATGTTTGTGTTCAGGGGCTACTGATTTAAAAATGTCAGCCCTCTGCATAAGGTAGATTCTGTACAATGCTCACGACAGACAGACAGTATTCATTTTATTAATATAGATTTGCAGCATTAGGGCCACATGCAAAATAAGAAAGTAAAGGGAAATTAAGTTTGTTTAAAATGAACCAGACTAGTGTGTGTATATGTGTATGTGTATGTGTGTATGTGTATGTGTATGTGTATGTGTATGTGTGTGTGTGTGCGTGTGTGCATGTGCGTGTGTGCATGCATGCGTGCATGTGTGTGTCAAAGGTGAGATTATATGGTAGTGTTCCATATTCTACCAGGAGCGCTCCAGCTGTTTTTCACTCCTGATGGTCAGGCCAGGCCTACCACAGCTCATGCACCCTTTATGATCTTTTTCTTAGTTCCATTCTCTTCCGGGAGAGCATTTCACCCTCCATTTGGAGGCCTCTCAAAAGCAAAAGTGATCGCCTTCTTTTAGAAAAATCCTCAATTTGAGTACAAGTGTTTGTATCCTAACAATAATTGGTGGCAGCACTATGCATATCTTTTGAATGTAGTTCATATACTTGGATCATGAATACCATCCATTTTCTTCCCTTTTTCTTTTGTGGAGTCGATCATTTTGGCTTCCGAGAGGCTCATATGGTTCACTTGATATTACATAAATGAGGATTTGAGAAATACAAATTAGACCTCTCTCTTCTATCTCACTTTCTCTTTACCTCTTACTCTCTTTCTCATAGAACTTTTTCCCCTTTCTATTCTTTTTTCCAGTTAAAATAATTTGACAAGGATTAGAGAGGTGCTTTTATGAGCTATTAATAAATATTTCATTTACATTTTTTAAATTTATTTGAGGTATTTAACGTGCACTTTCTGAACTGACCAATATATCAGCACACGATCTAAAACTACCTAAGTCTAGAACAAACACAATATCCAGCCCCCCGCTCCCCCCGACAATGAATTAATCACTGTGCGGTGACCTGGTGGTCTAGGGGTAAGGTGTCAGACTTCTGTGCTGAGGTCCGGGGTTCAATCCCAGGTCCCGGCACAGATTTATCTGATTGCCAAACCCTTCCTTCACCTCTGACAAGACATGTATTAATCACAACTTGTGAATGTGTGGAATGCCAGGCCTCCACCGTGGTTCGGATTCCACGTTAAACTTTAGGTCCTCCATTTCATCTCACAATCACCCTACCATTGCACATTAGCGTAAGTGCGTATAACCGGAACGAGTAGTAAGACGCGGTGATAATAATAATAATTAATCACTGTGAAAGGGGAAGCCCACAATTCACCAATGATAAATTTTCGACCATGCCTTTAACTCTGTGAACAAACATACTACCAACTGAGCTTAAGTGTCGGATATCATTAAATAACAAAACTATTCAATTATTATTAAATACAATAACTTACCTGAAAAGGATTGACACCCTAGAAATAGGGTAACTCGAGTCGATGGATGTGACAACTAGTTTGTTGGGGAGAACTGTGGTCTGTATTTGACTTGCTTTTGGAGTACATACTTGAGCTGGGGATACTTTGGCAGAAAAGTTTCTTTTCTGAAACAAATTGTCCGCACTTTATGACACTCCTAAAGTAGTACTTTGGTGTAAAGAAACTCTACGAAAAATATACACCTTTTTTTATGGCAGGGTTGCCATTATTTTCTTACAAACCAAATTCCCTATATTTTCCAAGTTTACCAGACGCAATTCACATTTTCCCAGACAGCTAAGATTGAAGAAAAGAGTAATAAAACTTTATTTTTCATCAAACTGACTAGTGTGAAGTCATGTAACTTATATTTAAAACAGGATGATTTAGTTAGGATTGATGGGGAAATAAGTTTTCTGTCACTTCACGGCCCTTGTTTAAGGCATAATAAGACATGTTTTTGAATAAGTTTGCTTAATTTTCAAGTTCACATTTTTGTCAATCCACAGATTTTAAGCTCTCAGTTAGCCTAAGTGTCTAAAATTAACTAACAATCCAGTATTTTTACTATGTTTTTCAAAATACACTGTGTTTGCCTGGTTTTTTCCTGTCACCAAAAATTCCCCGTGTTTTCACGGTGCATGAAAACCCTGTGCAGTCAACAATGATATCATTTTACTATATTATTACTATTATTTTATAGGTATTGAATGCTGAAGATCACATGACTTGACATATAAATACATGAAAGTATGTCTAGTAACCAGTGGCGGTTGGTGGACTCGGGAGCTGGGCAAACAACTTTGTATGTGAGGTAGTGGGTAAAAATGTTCCAAGGCTATTTTTATTTGTGGGCTTTAAATTCTTTATATAAATAATTTTAGTGGCATAAACTATCCAATTATCATGATGAATAAATAAAATTTTGATTAATTAAAATAATAAGTTAGCACAGAGAGTAAAAGATTTAAAAAGAAAACACTTGAATAGTGCAAATCAAGAACCGTTTGCATTCTCGAACAAAAGACTGACATAAAACTGACACTGCGCATGCGCCAAAGTTGACCAAGAGAACTTGGTAAATCTTTTACTAGGCCTATTCTGGTCTTTCATTGGCCGAAATATTCTGCAGCAACGAGAGGCAGTCAAATTTTGCTTATTTTTCCTCTACAGACATGCATTCACCTTACCCTCTCCCTCCCCTTTTCATCCCTGACATCATTTTAATGATTTAGAAGCAAGTTTGAGTTGGCTCCTAGAAGGTTCTCTTGGCAGGGACAGACCCACAGTCACGCTTGACGAATACAAAGCTCAAACAAAAATGCTGCCAAAATTATAAAATATATTAGGTTTGTGATTTAAAATATATTTGTTAACTTAAAAGTTTTATTTTGCTTAAAGTAGGCCTGCTTACATGGATCGACTGACCGCACCTACTAGTAACTTGTCTAGCTGTCAGATAAGGTCCTTCATATGAAAATTGGAGTATACAAAGTTTGTCAATATTGTTTTAATTTGGATCCTGCAGGATTAAATGTGTGTTTGATAGACAAAAGGCCAGAGTTTGGTTCCATGCATGTAGTGTATATTTTTCCATCTTCTTTCCAAAGTATTAAAATTCGCCCTTATTGCTGGTTAAATATGTATAATTCAAGTCAATAATTGCCAGTTCACGGATAGTGAAGCAAACTGTTAGAAAATAATATAGTTTGTATCTATATAGTTAAGAAGCAAGTTTAGAAAAACTTTTGAGCCTGTGTGTAGTATGGTAGCAACAGGCCAACGTTATTACTATTGTTATTATTATCTGTTTCAAAAAGACCAGATCTTAAAATATTTCCAGGTCCTTTACATTGAATATTACTGAGTGATATTGTGTGAGATTTAAATGTGTTTTAGCAAATGAAGTGTATATTCAAACAAGTCAATTTTTAACTTTACATTAATTACAATGAAATATACCAAATTCTATGGCGGCTAGAAAAGTGATCGTCAAGATATGAAGTTAGGAGGAGGTTGAGGTTAAAAGAAACATTAGACACAGTTATGTTTCGTAGATTTAAGGGTGAGAGTTAAGTCAATCCAGATGAGTGAACTGGCTGTGCAACATGCTTTAAGCATAGTATTTCCAACTGTACACTCTGGATTTTTTTAGACAACCACAATTTCAGCACCTATACATCAAATATTAGGATATTTACAAAAGCAGATTTCCTGAGCCTCTACTACAAAGCAACAATATACTGCATTTTATTATTAAGATATTATAAAAATAAGTTTGTAGGTCAATATCATGAACCATAATAATAATAATGCCACTTGTTTATTTAGCGCCTGTGTGACTCTTTTAATACCTATGGTTCTAAAAACAAAAATAGTACCCTGCCAGAAAAATTTCAATCCATTTCATGTCTGTGTAGGTCTATTTTCGCCAGAGTTGGCAAACCTTTTGGAGTCAAAATTAGTTTGAGGCGTGTAGTTGGATTAAGATGTAGGTAATTTTTAATTATATGGCGAGTGGGATAGTCTTGACGAATGAAGTCTTTGGATTGAGCTTACAAGCAGTCAAAATTGATAAAAAATGTGTGTAACGGGAAATAATTATTACTAGCATAGTTGTCTCTGTCTAGTTTGGTTAAATACCACGGAAGAAGTTGTAGTTTAAAAGCTTCAAATGAATGCAAAACCAGACAAAAATTAACTTTAATAAACCTTCTCCGTCCTTCAATATTTTTTTCACTTAGCAGACGATTATCTTAAATATAGATATAATGATTGTTGAATACTATATCATTAAAATCCAATTACATACTTCAATTATAAAATAAATCTACAACGTTCTACTTACAACGACAGAACGCAATAAATGCGCCTTGCCTGTATTTGATGCCATGTAAGAGTATTTTATTAATTTCCAGAAGTCAGCAAAGAAAATTCAGTTCATCGAAAACCAAAGATAGAGATTTGTCAAAGATAAAAGAGAAAGAACTTGATTGAAAACAACATACGGTAAGATTAACATATAATGTTTAACTAAGGCTTCACATGGAGGTATTTAGAAACTTGTAGATAGATATATTTTAATTAATTTGTACGTATTTGTCTGGATTAATTAAAAATTTTAGCCATAAAAATTGTTATTGATGAAAATATTAAATACTACAGAATATCGCACCAATTATAAATTTAGATTTGTGTTAGTTTTTCTTTACTTAATTATCATCATCAATAATTATTTCCAACCTGTGACTGGGCTAGTTTAGTAAAATATTTACATCTCCTTCTAAACATCTTCCTCCTTTATTTCCTTCCATATTTCTTTTCTCATTTGTACACTTATTGTTATCTGCTCCTCTGATCTCTTTCTTGGTCCCCCATTTGATATTTGCTTTACATACCTCATTTCCATAATTATCCTTGGGATTCTTTCAATTTCCATCTTCATTAGAAGTATATACCATCTGCATTATATGTCCTACCATTTTACCTTTACTTCTTCTACTATCTCATGTACTCTAATTTTTGCTCAAACAACTTGAGTACTAATCCTGTTTTTATTTGTGACCGCTAGCATACTCCTCCAAAACGTCATTTCCATGGCCCCCACTTTTTCTGTAGTTTGAATGTAAGTTTGGGTGGTGAGAATGGCGGGTAAAGCTATTTGAATAACAAACATTTTTCTTTATACAATAACAAGTTTATAACAATTTGATTGTATTGTTGATTTTGGGTGCATGGGGCAGTTATGACCCATGTTCATTGTTGTGTGTCTTGGTGCACTTATACTTGATCCTTCAGATCGGGTAAAGCCATTTGAATAACTAACATTTTTCTTTTTTCTAATAAAGGATTATAACAAATTGATTTTACTGATGATGTTGGGTGTATGGGGCATTTAACCCATGTTTATTGTTGTGTGCTCTTATACGAGGTTATATCAGAAATTTCCCGGACGGATGCTATAAAACTCGTAAAACTTAGCATAGAGCCTAGTGGCCACCATCACCCTCGAAGTAGTCCCCTTCCACACGTATACACCGGTCCCAGAATTTCTCCCATTTTTGGAACGCTTCCTGGAAATCGTTTTCTGTGAAAGTGTTCAGTGTGGCCTGCGATTCTGCCTGAATCTTCTCAATGGTGTCAAAGCGGTGTCCCTTCAGCTTGATCTTAATTTTAGGCAATATAAAAAAGGTCACAGGGGGCTAAATCAGGAGAATAGGGGAGGTGGGGGACAAAAGGCATATTGTATTTGGCCAAAATTTGCCGGGTACGTGGTGCAACAGCCAGTTTTGCTGTCGCCAAAGCTCGGGGCGACGTCTTCACACATTTTCACGCAGTCACCGCAAAACGTCACAGTAGAATGCGGAATTGACTGTTTGACTCACTGGGACGAATTCTTTGTGCACAATTCCCTTAGTGTCAAAAAATATTATGAGCATACGCTTAACATTGCTCTTCACCTGTCTGGCCTATTTGGTCTTGGTGAGGTTAAGCTTTTCCATTGGGTAGATTGTTGCTTGGTCTCAGGGTCATAGCCGTAAACCCAGCTCTCATCACCAGTGATGACCCTGGACAAGAAGGTTGCATCGTCGGAAGCGACCTGATGAAGCTTATTGCAGACGTCGATGCACTGCTGCTTCTGGTCTGCTGTCAGGATCCTAGGCACAAATTTGGCGGCAACACGGTGCATACCCAACTCAGAAGTCAGAATTTGTTGGCATGTTCTAAAACTAATTCCCATCTCCTCAGCAAGGTCTTGAATGGTCCGTCGTCGATTCTGACGAATGGTCTGTTAATGTTTGTTAACCATGGCAGGTGTTGTGCAGCTGCTGGGCCTCCCTGTGTGTTTGTCGTCCTCAACAGATGTCCGACTGGCCTTGAACCGGGTATGCCATTGAAAACTTGTGTACAGCCCATGTTTTCTTCTTCTAGCCCTTGTTGAGTCATATTTAGAGTTTCCTTAGCACTTTCCCAAGATTAACACAACATTTGACGCACACACGCTGTTCCTTTTTCAGATTCATCGTGAAAATCCCCACAGACCACGTACATGACTCAAAATAAACGGACGTGAAAAATCAGCACGACCACCCAGATATGTGAAACTTGGTACACTGACTCCCAAGACATGCTAGTGCTACCGTCTAAAGTTGCATAACACTACTACAACTGCTGTCCAGATGGCAGCACCAGTCCAGAGATTTATTGATACCCCCTCGTACTTGGTCCTTCAGATCGGCTAAAGCCATTTAAATAACCAACTTTTTTTTTGTACTATATAAGGGCTATACCAAATTTGATTGTATTGTTGATGTTGAGTACATGGGGAATTTAACCCATGTTCATTGTTGTGTGTTATGGTGTACTTATACTTGGTCCTTCAGATCGGGTAAAACCATTTGAAAAACTAACATTTTTCTTTGTATTATAAAAGGTTTATAACAATTTGATTGTATTGTTGATGTTGGGTACATGGGGCATTTAACCCATGTTCATTGTTGTGTGTCCTGGTGTAGTTATACTTGGTCTTTCAGATCGGGTAAAGCCATTTAAATAAATAACTTTTTTCTAATAAAGCGTTGTAAAATTTTTATTGTATTGTTGATGTTGTGTGCATGGGGCCCGTTATAACCGATGCTCATTGTTGTGTGAGGCATTACATTTTTATACAGGATACAGCGATTCCCAAAAAAAATATTTATTTTTTTAATATAAAGGTTTGTGATATATTTTGGTTCTTTATTCATAACAATTTAAGTGTTTAGTCTGTTTTGACCTTTCCCCCCTTCCTCCATACAGACCGGGCATTTGTTGAAACAGGGAAAACCAACCAGGGGTCCTGAGATGGGAGGACTATTCCCAAAGAGTCTATAAAATGTTTGCCGGAATTTGAGCTAGCTAATCAAATATTTTAAAATAAATTATTACTTTGTTATTTTCATTAGAGGGAAGGGGCGCTTGTATTTTACAGTCCATATAACATTTGTTTTAATTAAAAGAAAAACGAAAATCGGCACTAAACAAGTTGAAATCAGTTGAGGAGGATGTACTACGTGCGGCCGCAGCTTGTGTTGTATTGTTTAATCAAATTAATAGGGCTAGATGGTTTTGGGTTCAGCCATCTTTACTAGCGAGAGACAAATACTGCACACACGCTTGATGAAACTCAATTGTAGGGTAGTTGGAACAAGTTGTGGAGATACTGCACACACGCTTGATGAACGTGCAACAGGTTGTAAAACACGACATTTGTTTTAAAACATTATTCCATTGATTTTACAACAAGTTTTTCAACTTGTTGCATAGTTTAAACGGACCTTTATGTTCAAACCATCATTTAGATCATACACTTGTAGGAAGTATTTCTACGAAGATTACAATATATTTAAAGTTTGCTCTTAGCTTATTTATTGTTTCCAGAAACCATTATTATATTGAAAGTTTGAACATTTTTCACTCAACGGCCTTAAGATTTTTTTTTCCATATAAATAAAGTTATTGTTGGTACCTAAAACACTGCGTCACTGTTTTCCGACTTAATTTAATTTACCTTCAATTTGTCCTCGGCTAACATCACTCGTGATAGGTAAAATTCCCTCAAATCGGGACCTCCAAGTAAGGGTGGAGCTGAGACAGCTAGCCCTGGATATTTCAGGGGCATAACTGGTTGATAAATATTACCGAACTTGACCTTTGGTGAACACTGCAGCGAAAAGAGTGGAAGTGGGTCGCTCCTGATTAAACTTTTCTTGTAGGTGTGGATCTGTGTTAATTATCCAAGTGGTTGGCTGTAGCGCGCGCGTGTGCACACACACACACACACACACACACACAAACTCAAACATGGGTCCTACTTTACCAAGTTGGAAGTGATGAATCTCGCAAATTTCGCGTGGTTAGATTAAGTCACCACCTGCAAATAACTCTGTGGATATATCGACACTGTTCTAAGCACAAGTCCGAGATTGAAATCACTTTGTAATTACACAAGAAATCTCAACTGCAGTACACAGTAAAATCCAATAGGAACTGAATATCCAGCGGGAACGAAACTGACAGCGAGCATTCTTAGCCACCTTTCCAGCTCTACGCCACAAATAGCATTGTTCGAATAACAAAATTTGTTGAAAAGTCTTACGTTCAAACGCTTATTTAGGTTAAAGGCTTGTAGGAAGTATTACTACATTAGCCTGCATCAACTTAGAAACATGCCACGAGTGTAGAGCCTAGTCAAGGCCCCGACACAGATGTGACCGTTCCAACCTCCAACCAATGAGATAGTCAGAGACTTCGTGCAATCGAAAACTTCGAAAGAAAATCGTCTACAATCTACAGCAAGGAGTGAACTCCGATCAGTCAGCTGATCGATAAAAGAAATTAAAAATACAATTTTGTTGAGAAAACTTCCAGGATTTACTTAAAATGTAGTACAATCACAATAAATATCTTTATAGCACGATTTTAACTATCAATTTTAAAATAAATTAGCCTGAAAATGCAAAACAAATATAGGTACTAGTATTCTGAATGTAAATAAATCAAGTACTTTTAATATTATTTCCGTGCTTCCTTTATTTAAATGAGTAAATATGTGCATGTGCGTTGGGATCCATCTTAAACAAGAAAATAAATGGTTTATAATTAGATTTTATTTTGTGATTGGTAATATTCTATTTAAAGATAAAAACCCATTTATAAATAAAGGAAGCATGAAAATAATATTACAAGTACTTGATTTGCTTACATCCAGAATACAAGTACCTACATTTGTTTTGCATTTTCAGGCTAATTTATTTTAAGATTGATGGTTAAACAACACGCTATAAATATATTTATTGTGATTGTACTACATTTTAAGTAGATCCTGGAAGTTTTCTCAACAATTTTTTTTCTTTAGTTTCTTTTATTGATCATCTGACTGATTTACGCTCACCCCTTACTGTAGACTGTAAAAGATTCAATATGGTGTGGAGCCGACAGGTTGAAAATTTTGCCACAGATTTCAATTCAGTTATATTATAGATACCAACGCTTTACACGTTAAGTTCAGTGCGTAACATACTACTTGAAATAATTTTCTTCATTTATACGCTTATATTCTCCACACTACATATTTTAAAACGTTTTTTAAAATGTTAAATTGGACAATAACGTCTGAATAACACGTTGGAAAGAGTCTAGATTACAAAATATACACATTAGACTGTTTTTTAACGACAGTTCTGGTTTGACCACAAGTGATGAATCTAGCGGCCTTGTTTAAAATTATTATTATTATTTTGTCTCCTAGATAGCACTAAACTTAAAATTACGATGTAGAAAAATATCAAAGTAATAATAAAAAATATTTCAAAATAGTCATACGATGTACACGCTGTCATAGAGAACTGCTGTGTTGGAGCTTAGATGTTTTTTTGGACGAGCTGCATTTTCAAGTAACATGAACGGGTTGCATGAAAATAATAATAACACTACTAAAATGTCTGGAAGCGGCGATAGAAGTGAAGTTCGTGTGTGGGGTGATGGCTGGTGCGTATAATTAGTTCTTTAAATTATAAACAAATGGTGCGAGGCACTTAGCTGTCAGATTTGTTTTAGGGGAAAAGTGGGCGTATGGAATATTATAACACTTAATTATAAAATATATGCTAATGCAGAAATTGTATGCTTCTCTAAATAGTTGTATAAATAATATATTACACATATTTGATAGCATTAATTTATCTTATCCAACCAGATATGACATTATTGATTTTTGTTGCTCTAGAAAATTTTTAAATAATGCTCTATAGTTATATTTTACACATGGTGGGAAATCAGGGGTGAGGTAAACCCTTGTTTTGACAAGTTAATTATGTTTTAGGTTATATAAAAATATTATTATAACTGGTAGTTTCCTACTATTTATAACTACCACAAATCTTCATAATTGTTGATTCACTTTTAATAATCTTACGAACAACTACAAAACTACCCCCAGAGATTCCACAAAATACATCAAAATATTCCAGAGTAGTTTTGACATAGTGAACAAAGCTGTTTGTTTTATATTTTCAAATTACACTTAAAATATAGCTTGTACAACTAAACATGCTAATTAATTTTAGGTGCCCCCCCTACCCCTACTTAATTCCATAAATTGTAAACTACAACTTGAGCATTTCACACTTATACATAATAAATGTATCTACTTATATTCCGATGCTTTCCGCACTCCTCTACAATTCTTTCAAAAATAGTAGTTGTAAAAACAAAAACCCTGTAATATAGTTCTAAAATCAATTTGCTTGACTTTCGTTTAAAGTGCTGTTTGTGGATTTCAGTTGATGATGATGATTAGCCTTCCGATGCGAAATTAATTCAAAGATTAAAAGATCATTGACATCCTATTTTTCCCCATCTTCAAAATTTAGTTAAGCTATGTTTAATTTATGCTTACTTGACATTACATTTTTTTATCAACCATCAGCACACCAGGTTGAAATACAAATTAATAAAGGTATTATTTTAGTGCTTACATTACCATAGTTTTGCTGACCACCCCATCATCTTGTGAACTGTACAGTATTATTTTTCAAATGCTGGTAGATGTGAGAGTTTCTACTGAAGCTAGGATTCCCCATTATTCCCCATTATTCCTCAAGTGGAAACAGGACGAGAGATACCTGCTTCGGTGGCCGCTTGGTCTAAGGTTTCATAGTGGACCACACCACTGATGATGGGCGAGATCAAGGTTCGAATCTCGGTCAAGTGTACTAAGAGTGGTTTTTCCAAAATGGATTTCCACTCTCTCTCTCTCTCTCCACACAAATGTGTGTATACTTACTTTAAATATAAACTTCCTGATCCATAAAACCATTGCCATAATTAGTACATAAGAGTATAACCCAAAGGGGTAGTAAGACACGCTGCTTAAAAAAAGTAAGAGAAATGCTGACATTGACTTTGCAAAGTGTAGGCTACAGTAATTTTTTTTTTATCTTACTAGCTTGTCAGTCAAGTTTACTTCCTCAGATAGGTTATTTATTAAATTCAATTCATTCTTTTCCCCACTTATTCTCATGAGAAGAAAACAATGTTTTATAACAAATCTTAATTTAAAGTTACGGTAAATTACAGTGCTTAGCTTTGAAAGGAAGTAAACTTGCAACACTTAAAATACTAAAAATTAATTAATGAGCCTATATCAAAAAATAAATAGTGATGCACTCAAAGATCAAATCAAGCTGCCACTTTTTACTTAAGGTGGGGATTTAGGAGACACAAGAAAAGGTTACGCCCTATTTTTTTTTTTGCAGTTTTTATAACAAAACTTTTTTGGCCAAAATAAATCAAATATTTCTCCGACAGGAACATATAGTTTAATTTTCTTCATATGGTGATATTAACAGTTGTTGAATATGTTAAGGATGTCCTGGAATTTAATGACAACTTTTTGTCATTTTGCTATAAAAACTACAAAAACACTGTTTTTCCCCTCGCATTCCCTACATTTTACACTTCCACCTTAAATGTCTCCACTTAGTTGATGAGAGGAAATGCCCACTCTGGTAGAAATTTTAATTCTTATACTAAATAAATAATTACGTTGCACAATATACCTGATGATTTTTTAGCTGGTGGAACCATAGTTAAGCCAAATAAACATGAAACTAAGATAGCCTATAATCATTTGATTTATTAATTTGTATTACACAGATTTTTTATCAAAACTGTGCATATTAAAAACTTATCATTTCACAAAGTGGTTACCAAACTCATTGAGTAAAAAGCTACTTTCAAAACTTCCGATGGTTTCACGAGCTAGTACCAAACAAACAATTTGCCATATACATGTATTATCCAAATTTATAGCCTGTACAAAGGTACACATGTAGAAAAAACTTAGGCAGGGTTTGTAGTTAGGATTCATAATTGTTAAAATATTAATTACATTTTCATACTACATTTAAAGTTATAGTCAAATATAAAAAAAAAAAAAACTTTGAATAACTTACTGAAAAGAATCACATTCATTTTCATTCACATTTTATTTCCTTAATATTTGGTGAGTAACTTGTCATTCCTATTTGAATGCAGTTTGCAAGATTTGTAAGCATGTGCATACAACTGAAAATGTAGTCACGAGCTATCGGTAGCTCACAGTCGACAGTTTGTTGATCCCTGATCCAAGGTTTTAATGTCAAGCACAAGAGAAAGAGAGTATAAAAAATGTATGAGAGACAGAATATTAGGAGAGAACAAACTAAATGGTATGTTTTCAGGTACTAGGGACAGCATTTTTGTGCTTATGTTGCTGCTTTTATTCGTCTAAATGGCTTTTACCAATAGCTTCAATTTTTGATATTTATTTCTGCTAAAACAATATTTCTGTATATGTTTCAGTTATGATATGGTACAT
Source organism: Timema genevievae (assembly GCA_902155825.1). Classification (NCBI taxonomy): domain Eukaryota; kingdom Metazoa; phylum Arthropoda; class Insecta; order Phasmatodea; family Timematidae; genus Timema; species Timema genevievae. The sequence goes on from CABFWO010000097.1 coordinate 275,109, forward strand.
TTTGGTCACGCCAATTCTTTGCGCCAGGCCAAAGCTCTTGGCGACTATCTCGTTGTTGGTGTTCATACAGATGAAGAAATCACAAAGCATAAGGGGCCACCTGTTTTTACTGAACAGGAACGGTAAGAGCATTCGATTTGAAATGACAAATTAGTAGTAGGTATTAAAAAAAAATACAAAATTTTGTAACTGAATCACTTTTTTTGAATTCTATCCTGGAGAGTATGTCTAAAATAAATAACATCCTGTTCCTTCCTTTTTTTTGGGAATAGACTTCATATTAGCTTGATTTTTTTTAAATAAAATTTTGCTACCAGTATTTCAGTTTAAACACACTTACTGATTTAGTCACATGGAAATGGATCCCAACCAGCTGACTGGAGTAATTTTTACCTCTTGGAGTGACTTCCCATCCTTTCCGGGGAATGTTACATTTGCTCTTTTACCTCTTCATAATTTTGCATAAAGTTAAATTTCTAACGGGCAAATCATATTGTTTTAAAACACATCCCAGAAAATGTAGATCAACATTTAAGTGAACAAACACAATCCAAAATATGTTGAACCTTTTTTTAGGTATAAAATGGTCAGAGCCATAAAATGGGTGGATGACGTTGTGGAAGGTGCACCATATGTCACAACATTAGAAACATTAGACAAATACAACTGTGATTTTTGTGTACATGGAGGTAAGTTGGATTTAGAAAAAAATCTCTTTTGTATTTTATAAAATTTTCTCTATCTTGTTCTTTGATGGTTCTTGGAGGAAGTGTTTATGGTGGTGTATTTTCCCTACAGACGATATAACGATGACGGCAGATGGAGTGGATACATATCATCTTGTGAAGGCTGCCGGCAGATACAAGTGAGTACTCCCTGCTTCAGTTCATAAAAACAACAACACATTTACAGTCTTCTCTTCACGAATAGTGCACTTAGCGCTGTCTTTGGAGGCCACTGTTCAAACAGACCTACCAATTGCACCAAGGTCACAGACAAAATATACACCAAACTCATAGCTTCCAGATTAAAATGTCTGCACTAATTGGGAGAGCTTAAGTCAATCACAGGGATTGCTACTTGAAGTCCCAAGTGACAACACCATTATCAATCAAGAATTTTTATACTTTAAAGATGGTTTTATTAGAGAACAAACTAAAATTACCTTTTAGTGTAGATACGCTGGCTTTTACAAAGCTAGGTTCAGGTAGTGGCCCCACCCCCCTTTCCATAAATCAACTCCCCAAATGAGCTTACTCAGACTGCAAATTCCAAAGAAAACATTGGTTACAAATACAAACTTTTTTTTTTTTTTTTTTAATTNAATTATCTAGTAAACTCGGGTTTTTGTTGGAAGATACTATTTTTTCTGACATCTTGGACCCCTTAACATTTAAAATGAGTGTTCAATATTCAAAATCGTCCCAGCTTTTTTTTTTTTTTTTTCAATTACCATTGACTAGTTGACTGTCTCTAAAAGTTTGTTCAACAAACATGGGTAAAGGAGTGAGTTGGGGGTAGAGATGAAAATTTTCTGCAGTGGCAATTTGTGGTGGAGGCGTTAAATTGTAGAGGTGACACTTAAGAGCCTAAAATACTTCAAAATATAATGTGCTAAGAGACGAGTGGTTTATAAGAAAGGGGAGGAGTGAGGATGTGGGAGGGAGGGGTAGAGAGGAAGCATGGTGGATAGGGGGGAAGACAAATGTTGAGCCAAACTTAAAATTATTTGAATTAACTTATTGATGACCAAAAATTAAAGTATTATTTATGAACATAACGGGTCTACAAAGGCTCGCATTTATTTGTTTCTTCACTACTTTTTTTTATCACCGCGTCATACTACCTGTTCTGATTATATGCTTATGTAATAATTACGCTAATGTGTTAAGTATGAGTAAGGTTGAATTTAGAGGAACTACACCCACATTGGTGTGGAGTGAGTGGAAAACAATTTAGAAAAACTGCCCTCAGTGTTCTCGACTAGGATTAAACTCCGATCTTCCTGTTATCCCTGTCTATTGCGAGAGTAACGCGTTAGACCATGTGACCACCAAAGTAGGTGTTTTTTTTACTCCTACCACCACCACCACAACCACCACCACAACCACCACCACAACCACCACCACAACCACCACCACCACAACCACCACCACCACCAATTATCATTACTATCCATTTAATCTGTTTAAATTATTTTACAGAAATAATAATTGAAAATGTTCCTTTAAGGAAAAATTTCTAGAAAAAATATAGGGAAAATATTCTGTCTCACATCTCTAGTTGGGGTCCGAGAGGTGTTGCTGGCGCCTGGACTATTGTGTTCAGACAGCCACCTCCTTACAAGAACCATTTTAAAGCGAGTCGTTTCACTTGTGCTGTTATCACTGATAACTGCAATTGGCACTCCCCAGTGTCATGGACTCAACCTGGCTCAAGGCACATAGCGGAACTCCTGTAAGGCTGAATGTCTGATGCATACCGGTACCTTTTCTGTGACCAAGGTCTAGTTTCCAAACCTCTAGGCTGATGTTGGTTCAAGTCTCTTACTTACTTTTCGTTCCCTACACATTTGATGACTAGTTGCCTTCCATCAAAAGGTACTTTACAATCAAAGCATAATTTTGTGCATGGAAACATCACACTTGCGCTCACACTGACAAATTTTTCTCGCACATGCTTGCAAAACTACCCTCTACACATATACAATTCAATTTTGGGAAGGTATGGAGTGTGTGTGGTTGGTGGAAGAGGGGGAGAAAGGGGATGGGGTCAGAACCTTCGCTCACACCTTTAGCAATGTTGGTTTGTGGTTACAGTATAATTTCTGTTGTCTCAAGCCAAGAAAATAGCCGGCTTCAGCTCTGGCGCACAATATCTTATATGTAGAGTCCGGATTTGTTTGTACCAGTAGTAATAAGCTAAAAATATAGCAAGATTAGTTAACATATTTAGTAAAATATATAATAATGAGAAAATATGTAACAGTATATAAATCTTCTTTCCCCACGTTAATAATAATCATGTTTATATTATTGAAAAAAAAAATTTATAGTTGCAAATTTCTGAAGAAAGTAATAGAAAAACACTTTTCTAAATATACACACATACATTTTCTTTTTAACGAGTTGTATCATATTATTAGTTTGCTTTACACCACTTAAACTTCCCATTAATTAAAGACTTCAAATAAATGACAGTATATAACTGATTTTAGAAATCATACAAACATACTAAATTTTAATGAAACCTCCACTGTTGCTAGCTCTTTGAAATCAAAGGAACATCAAACCAATCAAGATTTTTTAAAGTCGGTTTCATAGAATTCTTTTTTTCGGTCCGAAGTTAAATGTTTGTTCTTGACACACTAGCTGGTATTAATATTACACTTACATATATAGCCATGGCTCATCTTGTTTGCTTTTCAAAAAACCATTCGACAAGCCATATTATTGTGACGGACTTCAAATTACATTTCCTTGATTTTTTTGGGTTCCATTTTTATAATTTATTCTTTGCCTTGCCTCTTTATATATATGTATCATTGGCATATTCTCTGGGTATGCTAGTCCTGTGCCGTATACCCATAATGATATGGACTAGTTTGTTTTAAATTCAATGTTGTCTGTGCTAACTGTGTTTAAATTGTTCATCAATATACATGTAATTAATTTTTAATTTTAAAACTAATATTGGTTTATATTCCAAAAATATTGTGTTTAAAGTAATTCTTCTTCCAAAAGGCTCTCCTTAACACAATAGGAAACCCAAGGCTTGCTGCTTGAAAACCGCAAGGCAAGCTAGGGAGGTTCTAATGACCTTGCCCAATGTCTAGGGGGTTGCAACACATTCCTTTCTGTACACCCACTAGTAATTTAGTAATTTAGCAATGAATTCAGGTTTTTACACCCCAGGTCATGCTGTTCATGTGTAGCAGGCTAAACATTGTGCCAACTATTGAAAAAATATTCAAGATCACAATGTTTATTTATTAAGCTAATTTAGTACAATTTAAGTAAAATTACATAAAATTAATTGTAAAATAATAGTTATTTTACGTAACAAGCTTTAAATTATACACTAATTAAATCCATTGAGTTATGTTTAGGCATTCTAGTCACATGTATTATCATGTATTTGGCGGCAAACACATTTAACCACTCTTTCAAATTTAGGCATTTCAGCACTGGTAGAGTGAGGAAGGTGGTATTCTTGTTTTTCTTTAGTAGAAAGGATTTGTGGAGTTTTAATAGTGTTCTTTTAGTTTCTGTTTTACATTCACGATTTTATATAATTATGCATCAAAGAATCCCAAAAGTCAGGAGTGTAATTTCACCATTTCGAGATGATTTAGGAGGAAAAGGTAAAGTAAAATATATTTTCATAAAATTTACTTAATCAGTGGCGCACCCAGCCATTTACTTTGGTGGAGGTATTCAATCAAGGCTGTAGCAAGAATGAAATTTTGATAGAGAGAGAGCGGGTTTGGGGTTGCACAACTTCCTAATACCTGAAGACCAAGAATATGTATGAATATTAAATGCTTTTAGAAATTATTTGGAATAGTTTTATAGTAATTAAGAGATTTAAATAATGCCGCCAATGGTATTGAAGCTATAATTTGTGTTTTTTTTTAATTAATTGTTAATTTTGTGTGTAACGGTAAACCTTTTGAATATTAGGCTTAAGTCAGAAGCCTGGCTTTAAAATGTAGCCTATACATTAGACACATCTTCAATGTGAAATATTTTAGCTATACTTCATATTATTTAAATTTCTATTAAAATGATTTGTGATATTAGGGAGGGGGAGGAGTAAATACCCTGTTTGCCCCTCTCCCCCTTGGGTGCACCACTTTTTACAGCAAAATATTTGTGTAAATATCTTAGCAATAAACCAATGACGTAGCGATAGAGTATTAATAGTCCGAGATAATCTCCCATATGTTTGTCAGAGTTTACGTATCTAAATAGCTTCTAGAGCATAAATTCTCAAGTTGGGAGACTCGTTTGTTTCCAAGCAGCATTGTGTGAGCTAAGTTAGGCTTTAAGAAATAGTTGTAATTGCAACGTGAATTGGACAATCCACCTGATTCCCTCTTACCAAGATCTGATGGACCCTTGATCCATGTACCACTTCATTTTACTCTTTTTATGATTGTTTGCTTTGAGTATTACTAACTGTGTGCTTTTAATTACACTAGGCTAATTGAATAGGATCTATCTCTCTTATGCATTCATAAATGTGCCATACCACTCTTAGCCCCAACATTAATATTTACTTAAATTTCTAACCATGTAGATATCAGTACAATTTGAGGACAGCCTTTGTGGTCTAGGGGTCAGAGGTTCTGACTATGGACCCAGAGGACCCGGGTTTGATTACCGGCACTTCCAGATTTTCTGAGAAGTCTTTCCAGATTATCAAGGAAGCAGTGGGTCTGGAACGAGTTAGACTCGGCCTGTTATGGGTAAATAAGGGGCTACTCGAATACAGTAGTAGTGGCTACAGTATAGAAACCGAGTTTAATGGCTGGAGGTGTTGTTGTGCTGACCACATGACACACTCTATCCACAAGAGTTGGAACTAATTCGCCAAACAATTTGGTAGCCACTCGGTAGGTATAGCCTGAATGCGGGCCGACGTCATGGAGTTACTTTTATTACATTTTGAGTGGATGGTAATCATCGTTATGGATGGATAAAAAAAAAGATAATATGGGATTAGGGAGGGCTTCAAAATTTCCTAAGATAGCATATGGTAAAGGGAAAATAACAAATGTTCGAGAACCACTGTTCTATAGGCACACACCTTCAAATATTTCCCTTGACGTTCTTGGACAATGGTGGTTGAGGGTCCTCGGCCCCCAAATCTCCCCTGCAACTTTTATAGTACACCATACCTATTAATTTTCTCAGAATACACCACTGATATGTATCTTCTCCCAACCAAAGAACAACAGGAAAATGACCCGCCTCGGTGGCGTAGTTGGCTAACGCGCTAGTCGTGTTGAGCCCGACTGCCGAGGATGGGGAGATCGAGGTTCGAATCTTGGATCGGGTGAATTGGGGGTGGTTTTCCCTAAATGGTTTTCCACTCTCCCTCCACACAAATGCGGGCTCACTTCCTCTATTCAACCTTCCTAATTCCTAATCCATTAGCATAATTAGTACTTAAGCATATAACCCAAACGGGTAGTAAGACGCGATGCTAAATAATAATAACAGGAAAATAAGCTAATCATATCTAAGAATAATTATTATTTTGAAAACATGTGGACCTGTGTTTACAAACTGATGCAAGAGACGTGCTTCTGAGGCTACTCACTATCTATCAACGCCTTCTTTCTTCACTGCTTGAGAAATGTCAAACACAAAGTCACGTTATGGCAACTATTATCTTCTCTGATGAGCCAGCACACCTGACATAGACTTTGCTCACTGCAACAATACCTTCACTGGATTCATTCCTTTATGAAAGTACAGGCTGCCTGGGATATCATTTTAAAGAATTTTCCCCAAGAAAGACATAAAATAATACCACAAAAAACATGCAAAATATGTAATTTTATTAAAGAGCTTTGAAAATATGAAGAAATAAATAAAATATATGAAAATATGTTTTATTAAAACTGAAAATACAGTCCCAAACAACCTAATTCGCTGACATTTTGCTTTTCACATTTCTTACTAGCAGGATTAAAATAAGTAATTACATAAAAATCCAGACTCTATGTAAAACTGTATGACTCCATTGACAACTGCTTACATTGCATCTAGCATAGATTGGCCTACTATTAATTAATAATAGCTCAATAATAGCTCATCTTTATAATTTATTTCTGCCTGAAAACTACCATGTTGTTTAATAAATCTGTATTGTACTATTAGGCAACAACACACATTAATAATAATAATAATAATAATAATAATAATAATAATAATAATAATAATAATTTTAATACTGCAGCACCCTTGCCCTGGCAAACTTAATGGGAAGAACCTGTGGGAAGACATACACAAAATGTGAAGATAATATTACAATGGACCTGAAAGAGATATGGTGTCATGAGGTAGACTGGATAAAACTAGTTAAAGATATGGATAGTGTGTAATGAGGTGGACTGGATAGAACTTGCTCAAGATAGGGATAGGGTGTAATGAGGTGGACTGGATAGAACTAGCTCAAGATAGGGATAGGGTGTAATGAGGTAGACTGGATAGAACTAGTTCAAGATAGGGATAGGGTGTAATGAGGTGGACTGGATAGAACTAGTTCAAGATAGGGATAGGGTTTAATGAGGTGGAATGAATAGAACAAGTTCAAGATAATGATAAGGGTTCAATGAGGTGGACTGGATAGAACTAGCCCAAGATAAGACTAGGTGGCATACATTTTAAGTGCGGCAATTGACTTTTGAGTTTCTAATCCCATAAATTAAGTAAATAACTGCAGCATTGGTTAAGTGGACTATTGCAATACTGGGTTGTTTATTATTTGCATGTTAGTTCATTCAAATACTAAACTGTTTGAATATATTTGAAAAAATGCCTTAATATGGTTTTAAACTTTGGACCTTTGGCTTAGCATGACTTTGTTCAATGACTGATACATCCGGCTTATTGTTGATACATCTCCGAAGATAATAACTCAGTTGGCCAGTCAAGTAGTTCAGTGGTGTGCCAAGCCAGGGTCCAAGGTTTAAATTCATGTCTGGGTAACATTTCTTAAAATAAATTCTACTTGTTAATCTCTAAATTTTCTTTTATGCTCCCTGCCACGTGTACTCATATTCTATGAGGTGCTGTTGCAAGTATTCCTCTTTTTTATAGGCAAAACAGAAACCTGCTGGTCACAAAGCTTGTGTTACATAATAAATCCTTGTAATCGAGGCATAAATTACAATGACCTTGTCAGAATAACTTTTTTTTAAACGAGTCTTAATTAGCCTCTGACTTTAGATAGCCTTGGGCAGTATATTGTGACCTATTAGTAACGCTGGTCTGTATGCCCACTTACTGATTTACTTCCTCTCTTTTTGTGTCTCTGCAATGATTTGGGATTTGATTATGCAGTCATCATGTCTTAACTTTATACATAATTATCAAGAATCTCATTACAAGTTGGTTAGAAGAAACTGTTTTTCCTGCTGTTTTATAAGATCCTTGGATTTGTTTGATAACTTTTTATAACCCGCTTCGGTGGACGCATGGTATAAGGTGTCACACTAGTGGTTTGAATCTCGGCCGGGTGTACTTAAGGTGGAAATGCTTCCTTCCTCATTCCCACTCCATTGGAATAAATATCTTAATATGTGTATAAACTTGAACAGGTAGTAAGGCGCGGTGATAAAAAGAAAAGCTTTTTATAAATACCCGGTTTTACTAGTAATACCAACTTTCATCTAATTGCATTAGCTACCAACATAAAATTACTACTTATTGCTATCAATATGAATGCAAGTACATACTTAACAGACTATCAGTGACTTGGCTTTTTAGTTTCGAAACATGTTATTGTTTGGTTCATAACTTGTGTTCAACAGCACACAGTATACCCTTTAAAAGTACGAGCTAAGCCAATCTCAAACCATTGACATGACATTGAATAACATGTCTATCAAAATATAGTTTGACTCCGGAAAAATTATAGTAATTATAAGTTTTATTAAATGTTGATTTTTTTTTTCATTCCGGTGTGTGCCTGTGTGCTACTAGGTGGCATGTGTGCTATAGACTTCCCATCCCTGCTCTAAGGGGCCAATCTCGTAATAGTCTGGACTCCTAGGTTCTAATCCTAGTCAGGTGTACTGAAGGTGGTTTTCCCTAAGTAGTTTCCCTACATGAAAATACGGATAAATCTCTTCTAAATCATCCCTTTATCGTCCCTGCAACTTAAGTGTAAATAATATATACATGCAACTTACTTCGATGGTTGTATGGTCTAATCCGTCACTCTTGCAATCAACTAGACTGCCGTTGACTGGGAGATTGGAGTTTGAATAACGGTTGGGTATGCTGGGGGTGGTTTTTTTAAAATGATTTTCCACTCTATCTCTCTCTCTTCATATAAATAGTATAAATTCAGCCCAAACACATGATGTAATTAGTACATATGTGTAACCTAAATAGGTAGTAGGATGTGGTGCTAAAAATAATAATTTGGAATCCTGCAAAGTTTTTTTTTATTCCCAAAAGTTTTTCACCCACTCTCTCTCCTGTCTTACCTTCTCTGTTCGAGTTTCTTTTCTGTTTGATTGTGGTGCAAATCCTACACACTTATGTGTTAGCCTTGTGCGATTGCTACAGGGAAGTCCAGAGAACGGCAGGGGTGTCTACGACAGACCTGGTAGGTCGCATGCTGCTCTTAACGAGACAGCATTTCCGCCAAGGTCCGCTGGAGTATGAGGTCGGCCGCGAAGGACCCTCGAGTATGGGTCAGGATTCGGATGCGCGCAGCCCTTACACTGGCTGCTCTCAGTTCTTACCCACTACACAGAAGATAATCCAGTTCAGTGATGGCAAGCCACCAAAGGTGATATTTGAAAAAAAAAAGTTTTTTTCTGGTTTTACATGTGTCTCTATTTTCTAAATTTTAACGAAACACCTTAGGCATCAAATTAACAAAATTTTGTGTACTAAAATAGAACTACAGATTTAATTTATGAATTTTAATATATAAATATGAATATGGTCAAGTTCAAAAGGTGGTGTTAATTAACTATGAAACACACTTTGGCAGGTTTGTAGCCTTATTTTTTCACATAGCCCCATATAAAACTGTACATACTGCCTGCCCTTCCCATTTTGCACCATCAGTATTTTTACTTATTTATTGAAAATATACAGTAAAACCCATTGGCGGCACGTGATATTTATTTTGGTGGAGCCAGGTCAAAGCTTACCGGTAATGATTTTTCTCGCCACGTGTTAACTTTTTAAATTCATTTAAGTTTTCTTATTTAAAAAAAATCACTAAACAAATCTACAAACAGAAATAATAATATAAAACAGGTTTTGAATTAAACTTACCAAGTGATAACATTACTTGTTCAAACCAAATAATAAAGAATAAAAATAGAATAAGCTGTTTTTCTTCACTCATAGTTAACCATAATTACTTTTAACAAACCACGCATTAGAAAAAGTTATTTTTTTTCTTACCATCTACCTGCATAAATATCACTAGGATTATGTGCTCCTAACCGTTTAATTTCAAGTTTTTCTTGCAGTTTTAATGAAAAAAACTGAGTTTTTAATAAATAATCTACTTTATTCATTTTAATTAATCACTTTCACTCATCACCTTAATTATTGGCTCTTTAACACACGCTAATACATGCTAAATCAAAATGTAAACCATCTTTATCAAATCGCGGGCCCGCCTGGACCAGCCTGATGGCTGGCGCTGGAATGACCTTGAAAAATATCTCCCACTGGATGACTGAGCTTATCTGAGAGGGACTGGCCCATGTTAGCTTCTCCATTTAGTCATTGGAGTCTCCGAGCACTGGTACAGTTGCGTGACAATTGAAGCGAGTAATGAATCCTCTTGGGACTGGAATACTATTTAACGAATTGAATAATTCACTGTGTGCAAAGAATGGTGCTCCACTTCATATTAATGCATTTTACAAAATATGTTATTAAATAAGAAGAAAGGAATTTTTTTTTATATTAAAAAACTTTCAGTGGGTCCGTGTGTTTGTGGCCCATATGGACGGGAAACCCCATTTGACCGAACACCGGTAGTTCGAAATTCCGGATAATCTAAACTCAATTTTCAGAAAACATTTGGCACAAAACCAAACTAAGTCAAATGAAATATATTTTGATAACAAACTCAAAGTTTAAAGAGGATTGCAAGAAACAGTGCTATCTGATAATAAATGCTAAATATTTACATGTTTTAGTCAACACAATGTGTTTTCTTGTAACAAAAAATTATAGTGGCCTAAAAATCTGTACTACTATAAATGTAAAACTAAAGTACATATTATTACATTTTATACATCAGTTAAATGAATGTAAATGTTAAAAAAAAACCTATTTGAATGGGATTTAAAATATGTGAAAATACTCCTTTCTCCCCTTAGGACCCCCAAATATCCTCCCGTTTAATATGAATTTTCACTAATCCAAACAAGTTTCGGTTCTAATTAGTTTGTACTAACGAGGTTCAATTGTATTATTTACAGGAGAGAGTAATATGTGGTGTGTAAATTATTACAACTTAACAATTCAAATGCATGCTTAGTGGTTTAACAAGACGAGAATTGTTTATAACACAGACTTAAACTCCTCCTACAAGTATTGATTCCCCTTTGTCCAATCAGCACTACATAGTTATTGAGTGTTCACTAATTGTATAATATTGTATTATATTTAGAAGAAGGTACAAGAAAGGTGAATAGAAACATATAAAAGGGGAACAAACAAAATATGGCTCTTACAATGAAAAGAACACGTCATTAGTTAAACTTCCAGACATAGATCCTAGAACATCTGTCAGCAGTAGAGAAATTATAATCATTACATTGGCACTATATTAATTGAATACCTTGATTTTTAACCATGTGTTCCCTCTTTTTAATCTTCAAACTCATTCATTATATTTTAAATGAGTTGTACTTTATTCTAAAATGACTAAAATCCAGTAAAGAGTTTATCAAATCTATAATCAATGTTTTTGTGTCTAAATATACATAAGTGTTTCACTTGTCAAATTTCTATTGTTTTTCTCTGGTACTGTATTTGATAGTGGTAGAGTTTTCATGGTGTATACAGGAGGGCCCTACTCATACGGTGGGTTAGGTTCCATAGTCCTGTTGTAAAGTGGGACATAGCCCTTTTAAATATAAAATGCATATAAAATTCAAATAACATGTTTACACAATTATTTATAAAGTGCACAAATAAAAACAATTAAATGAAAATTATCAAATTATCATTCAATAGCTTTCCTTAATCGGTAATCGATAGTTAAAATCATTCGATAGTGGCTATCACTACCTACTGACACTGTAAACAGGCTGAATTACTAACATAAAATGGCGGCCAAAGTCGTTCACTGTGCGGGTCATGTCGAAAAACACCGGAAGAGTGAGACAAGCGCCTAACTTAGTTAACATGCTTCTAATTGAAAACCGCCGGAACGCTGTAAAGTGGGGCCCTACTGTACACACTTTTATAGGCAAGCCTGGGGACGGGGTGAATAATGGTTTGTACTCACTTTTACAGACGGGGGACCGTATCGTGTATGTATGCGGGGCCTATGACTTGTTCCATGTAGGCCACTTGGACTTTTTGGAGAAGGCCCGGGATCAAGGTGACTACCTTATTGTGGGACTCCATACTGACCCCATAGTGAACAGGTACAAAGGGAGCAACTACCCCATCATGAATCTCCACGAGAGGGTGCTCAGCGTACTGGCTTGCAAGGTGACACATCATTTTATGAACACTTTCTAGTCACTTGAAGCCTTCCTTTAATTTTTTAGCACTAAGTCTTACTACCTTTTCAGGTTATATGCATATTGTCTACTAATTATTCTAATGAGTTAGGGATTAAGAAGGTTGAATTTAGAGGAAGTGTACCCACATTTATGTGGAGGGAGAGTGGAAAACCATTTTGGATAAACCACCCTCATTACACCCGACTGGAATATGAACCCCAATCTCCCTGTCATCGGCATTATAGTCTAACACGAGAGTGACGCCTTAGACTATGTGACCACATAAGCAGGTTCCCCATTAGTTAAAATACTGCCGAGCCAATTCTTTTACAGAGAAGCTTGGCTCGAACAAATGTATAGTATTTTAAACAATGGAGTGCTTGCATAGGCAAAATTTAAAAATAGATTTTATCAATTTGATTACATAATATTGCTAATTATTTTTCGGTGATGCCGATAAGAAAATTAAATAGTCATCATAACATTACTCTTTTAAAAGTATGGGATTCCTATGAACCACTTATCTACAATAATTTCTGAAGGTGCTAGATTACTAAAAGCTTTCATTTTGAATTAGAAAATTAATATGTAAACACTCCAACATTTTAATTGTATTGAAATATTTCACACCCAGACTTATATAGGTTAAAAGGTGTGCTTACATTGTATTTCACTTTTTTCATAACATGGAATGGAACACCCTATTTAGTATTAATGGAATAAACATGGCTTTTTTTTTTGCACCCCTACTACCTGTTTATGTTATAGACATATGTACTAATTACTCTATTCTGTTAGGGATAAGTAAGATTGGATTTAGGGTGTACCCACATTTGTGTATAGGAAGAGTGGAAAACCAATTAGTAAAACAATCCTTAATTTAATACACTCAACCAGGGTTTTGAACACAAATATTCCCGTCAATGGTGGTCTAGTCTATTGCAAGTTAGACGCTTCAGACCATGTGGCCACCGAAGTGGGTAATGTTTTAACAACTTGACACTCAATACGATATTTTCCAAGTGTCTATATTTTTTTGGGCACAAAATTCTTCATTAAATAAATGTAAATTATTATTTTAATGAAAGCGGCGATTGTGAGGCCCACAAGAATCAAGAAGGAAATATTATTTTCATTATAAACACATTAGGTACCTTCCTAAATAGAAAGACAGTTGTGGAAACCTAAATCTGTAAACCTAACTTGAAACATTTACTTTAGCACATCTAATCCGCTTAGGAGGGTGAATGTTCTAAGGCTTCGCTCTTGTAATTGACTGGACTCCAGATGAGGAGGGATATTAGGGTTTGAATCCCATTTGTGTGTATGGAGGGTGGTTTTTCAAAATTGGTTTTCCATTCATGCAAATGCGGGCACACATCCTCTGAATTAAGCCTTCCTCAACACTAACATTTTTAACGTAATAAGTACATATGTGTGCAACCCAAATGGATTGTGAGATACGATGTTAAAAAAATATATAGCAGATCTAAACATTCTATATTTTAGAAATGTCTATAACTGAAATCATGTATTTCTCTATAATTTATAATATGGGGTGATTTTCAAAAACTGTAATAGAATCATAGAACATAACATAGAACATAAATTTCCAAATATTTGTTTGGGATCAAGCCCTAGTACTTGTGTTTAAGTCAGGCACACGAGCCGAGCCGAGCAACAAAACATCCAGTTGAATCAATAAATGTGTGTGCCATTTTATATTATTTAATGTGAGACGTTTTCCAGATTCATTACATATCCAAAAAGAGATTTACAGTTGTAATTGCTAAACACGTTGAATGCCACTACATGCGAACTTTACACATGGCCCTGGGACCTTACGACATAATTTGGTACTGACCTTCCCACAGCCCAGAGGATTGCATTCATGAATGTGTCATGAGTGTGAATGTGGGACTGCTTTGAGTACGGAGAACATACCTGCACCCTTAGTCCGAGCAACTCTTTCTTGTGTTCCATTGGGGCTACCAATAGGCTTTGGGCAGCACGAGAATGTCCGGCTGGACCATACTAAAACAAAACTTGACTTTCGACCACAACATATGAAAATAACTTTTTTTAAGCTATTTTTCTATGAATGTGGGCTTTGTTAAAAAGTTGTTAATTTGGCCCGAGGAACAAATTGGATCATTCCTACCTATGCTCAACATGTTAAAGAGCTATGTCCAAATTTATCTGCAGCTGTATCTCAATAAGAACCATTTCATTGCAGTATGTATCTGAGGTGGTGATTGGCGCACCTTACCCGGTAACCAAAGAGCTCATGGACCACTTCAAGGTGGACATAGTGTGCCACGGACTCACCCCTATTATGCCGGACATTGACGGGTCGGACCCCTATGAGGTTCCCAAGAAAATGGGCAAGTTTATGTTTCTGGAATCTGGGAATGGCATGACGACGGAAAAAATAGTTGAAAGGATTATTCAACACAGGTACGTACAAAAAGTTAGAAATTTCACCACTTTGTACTATTTTTCCAAAATTGTATGTGTGTGTCACAATGATACTTTGAAAGCTAGAAATAAAAGATTTGTAGTTTTTAAAAATAAATATGCCTTAAATATTATAGGTTTTCTTGTTTTTAAATGATTAATATAATAGTCACGAAGCAGTGACCAATACATTAATTGACAGTTTTTATTTAAATATGGTTACGGCCATACTTGCGAACAAAAATGTTGTGACCAGGATGTAGCACACATTTACTTGTTGTTATATATGAGACTAGCTTTGCTACATGACTATGGTCTAGTAAGAGAGAGTTATTTAAATTGAAAAAAAAANAGAATCGAACCCAGGACTTTTGGCTTAGTACGCCAATGCTCAAATCACTGAGCTATCCAGGAGTCATCCTGTTCCCAGGCTCATTGTTCACTCAGATTTCAAGGCAGAGGCTGAGAGGGACGTGTGGAAATCATTAGCTGCATATGAGTGATCAATTAAGATCATGAGCAATCGGATAACGCAGCCATCTTCGACTCAGGAGGGCTTTATGCTACCAATACAACAATTACATATGCACAAATCCACATATCGTGCTGGATTAAATAGCCACGCTGTTATATTGTTAATTACTGTTATAGCCACATCTAGACTAGTTTGCAAATGTGAGCAACTTTGGGGTACCTATATAAATTGTAATACTCGAAATTCTGCCTTTCTGATCTCAAGTGTGGCTGTATAGTAACACTAACACGCCACAGTCGGACTATGAGGAGTGATTTTATTCTTATTCAAATAAAGCCTGGTGAATTCTCAAAATGAATTTTTTTACCACTAATTCTTTTTTACTTTCTCACGGCCCCTTGGCGAGAGAAATATTTTGATTGTAAAAAAAAAATGGAACTCTTTATGGGTAGTTAACCGAAGGTCAAAACGATAAAAAATAGATTTGTTCAATAATTGTGCATCTAGGCACTGTTTAACATTACAAACAAATTAATGGAAATTGTCACTTTTCCATGAAAATGAATTTGAGGATAGAGAAGCGGAAATAGACAATTTTGATCATATCTCTGCAACTATTTGAGATACGAAATAATTTATCATTGTAAAGTTGTAGTACTAATAAATATATAAAATATATCTTTGAAAATTGAAATTGATTGTCATGCTATTTGGTGGACAGAGATGTACCTCTTCTCTCTATGTTTCTGTAAAACTGTATATTATGGAGTGTTTCTGCATCCATGTATATTATTTAGTTTCACAAATATTACAAGTTTTTAGTAAATGTCTCTATTAGGGATGTGTGAAGTCCACTTTTCCTATTCAAAGTGAACTCAAATCGAATATATAAAACATTCTTGAAGCTGAATTGAAGTTCAAATATTTTTTCTATGTTGATTATGCTTTGAAAAATATATTTTGGTTATTTATATAACTCTGTGCACTAAAATCACTTGGAAAATGTTTTATTGAACAATTATTGTTTGTAATATTTAGCTTTATTCTGATAAATCAAGCTATTATCACAAATTACAATTCAATTACTTTAGGTTTTCCCCCCATGAATATTGTCTTGTACTATATATAACTATTCAGAGTAGCAATAATTTACCATTATTCACAAAGATTAATAATTGTCGAAGCCAGATTTTTTTCGAAGCTGATATTTGTTTTGAAGCCAAGTCGGTGCTTTGCACACCTTTAGTCTCTATTTTAAGATAAAACAGAAGAGTCTGTGCGGTGCACCGAACAATTTGTTTTTTTTTTGGTCACCGTGTCTCACTACCCATCCAGATCTACATTGTTGTACTAATTATATTAATGTGCTAGACACGAGAAAGGTTGAATTTAGAGAAAATGCACTAACATTTGCATATATAGATAGATAAAGAGATAGGGAGATAGAGAGGAAACTATTTAGGAAAATACACCCTAATTGCACCCGACCGGGATTTGAATCGAATCTTAATCTCCCAGTCATTGGCAGTCCAGTCCATTGCAAGAGTTACACCTTAGACAATTTTACCATCAAAGCGGGTTACTCTTTAGTTAGTTAAGATTTATTATTTTAAGGAATATATTGAGTCTTAAAACAGATGTGATAATCCATTTGTAATTAAAATTGAGCAAAATTTTCTCTGATTATAGATTGGAGTTTGAAAATCGTAATAAAAGAAAAGAGAAAAAGGAAATTGCGGCTTTTGCAGCATTTAACAATGTTCAAGAGAAAGGTAAACAATAGGTATATTAACCTATTTATTATCTTAAAGGGAAATTACTGTCACCAAACCTTTGGTGCACATTTGTTTTTGACAGAAACATTTAAATTCTTTATACATAAAAATCAGGTTGCTATAGCTGTACTAGGTTCCTTTATGAAGATGCAGCCGTGAACAATATTACAGTAGTTGGATAATCGACCAAATAATGCTGTGAATTTTATTTTAAATATAATATAATGAACAAATATGTATAGTGTTGCTAGTGTAAGGAGGTACATTACTTAGTTTGAAATTTTAATGTTGAAATGTTTTGATGCAAAAATGTTTTACCGTCGTTTCATGTAACATTCTTGGGTAAGCAATACTAAGTATTTTGAAACTACCTTCATAGTTCTTATGAAATAATCCAGGTTTAACTTTACAGTGTCTGTCACAACAAGTTTCTGAAATTTCAGTCTCGCTTTAGGATTTAAGGTACTTTTGGTTTCAGACCTATGTTGGTTCTTTCTTTTAGTAAATATATTGTTAAATAAATCTGGTAGAATTGTAGAAAATGGAGCACAAATAAAACATAAAGACATTAATACTGCGTGTGTACATTAATTCATTATTTTGATGCTACACGGCATCTTCCTAAGGAAATAGTAGTCTGAACAGGAAGTTGATTGCGGTTGTGCCAACTTAGTTGTTGAAGGATGAAAACTTCTCTTGGGGATTAAAAGTTCCATAAAGATTTTACTATTATTCTATGTGGTGATGCAGAATTTCATAGGAAATTAATTCTACCTGAGAAGTTCTTTATTCTCCAACAACAAAGTTGGCACCACTAAAACCAAATTCCTGTTCAGTCTACTACTTCCTTTATAGGATGTCGTGTGCCAAATTATGTATAAAAAAAATATCTCGAAAAATGTAAAGAGGTTTTCCTTAAAGAGATCTAAATAAACAAAGGACAAACTGCTGCATTAAATTAAACATTGACATTTGCCAGAAAATTGTACTCAACGTTCATAATTAAAAACAGAACAAAACAATTATGATATTTTCAGCAGAAGAGAGTAAAACACAGACTGGACCACGGCATCATGGATAGAGGTAGATTATGGTCACTTATATGCTGTTGCTGCCTGATCAAACTTGTATCTTGACTCTCGGTAGATGGATATAATGTTGTATCTACCTCTATTCATGCTGCCATAGTCCATTACCCTGAAAATTTCATTATTGTGTGTTTTGTTGTTTTAAGTTGTGAACTTTGAGGCTAAAAATTTTACTGGTGTGTAGGCCTTGCTATTCTATCCTCTTTTCAATGTTTAATATATATATATAATATATATAT
>CABFWO010000097.1:312516-332307 GCA_902155825.1 Timema genevievae
GGGGGGGGGGGGGGGTTAAGGCTGATGTCACCGTGAAGTTGGCGCCTCACGAGTAAACAAACTGTCACAAGTTCACTTCACATTTGTGCAAGAACAAATGCGGAACAAAAGACAATTTTTGCGGAATAAACGATCGTAGCCGTAAAAATGTCATTTTTAAAAAAAATTGGAGGGGTTCGTGAAGTTGGCCTCACCCCAATATAAACATATAACTTGTGGGCTACTGGGCTTATCAAAACGGTACAGACAAAAACATTTCATAAAGTATAAGTGAAATACCCTAAAAAAAAAAAAACTTTAACTTTTTGGAGACCTCACTTCATTTAATTTTCCTTCCCTTTTCTGGATTCGAAGCTAAGTTTCTCTAAAGGGGCTAGGCGTATGAGGGCCAAGGTTGGTTATTATAAGAAGCTTAGAGTACATTAGAGTAATTGCTAGTTAGTAAATAGGCTTACAAACTGAACAGGTAGTAAGACACGGTGCAAAAAACAAAAAAACAAGCCGGTCAAATGGGGGAT
This sequence comes from Timema genevievae, assembly GCA_902155825.1. Lineage (NCBI taxonomy): Eukaryota > Metazoa > Arthropoda > Insecta > Phasmatodea > Timematidae > Timema > Timema genevievae. Next base: position 313,035 of record CABFWO010000097.1, read on the forward strand.
CGGTTCCCCTCCGAATCTCGACTATAGATAGATAAGACCCTTTAACCAAACAGTTTGATTGGTTCGCGATAGGTGTAGATAGAAGTGATCGGGAATCTCCAGACAAAAGGTTTGGTTTTAATCCAACTTGAAGACGAAAAGGATCGTTGACCTTGGGGTTGAGACGAAACGAGATTGTTTTTGATCAGAGCACCTGCCGTTCCCAGATGGACTGGTCCGGAAGACAGGGACTAATTAGGCATAACCGGAACACCGGACTACCCATCCTTGACATCAGGAACAAAAAAAAGGAACAAGGAAGTGACGGTCATGAAGACATGGGAAGAGTTTTTTTTTGTAACTTCACCACGAGTGGCTCATTTCAGGGATGTCAGATTCCAAACATCAAGATCGTCCAGTCTGGTTTTATAGTGATGGGGAGGTTGGGGCGAGAATCTGGGTGTACCGAAGGATGTGTATTTCTAAAGCTGTTTCTCACTCTCCCTTCACCCGATTGAGGTTAGTAAGAGGTGAATAAAATTACGGAAACTAAAGAAAGAAAAATGTCATTGACAATCTACGTCAAAAGAGGGGAACTAAAATAATAGAAAGAGTAGAGTGATATTAACAAAGAAAGAAAACATCATAAAATCAGTAAATTCTCCCTCTCTTCTGTATAAATATATTTTATCTTTATCATCTCTACTCACAAGAGCGTAGAAAAACGAGGAGGGGTCTGCTATAAAATTTTACCATACCTTTAGCCAATAAAACCCACTTGGGTGGCGTAGTTAGCTAACGCGATGGTTTCGTGTTGAGCTATACTGCTGAGGACGGGGAGATTGAAGTTCGAATATTGGTCGGGTGAACTGGGGGTGATTTTTCCTAAATGATTTTCCATTATCCCTCCACGCAAATACGGGTTCACTTTCTCTATATTCAATCTTCCCAATTCCTAACCCATTAGCTTAATTAGTACTTAAGCGTATAGCCCGAACGGGTGGTAAGATGTGGTGCTAAGTATTATTATTATTTAGCCAATACAGTTTTTAATACGTATATATGGATCACTCCTACCCCTAAGGGGCATTAAATTCCAGAGGGTCCAGAACCTCTGACTCTTCCACCCCTTTCTACGGCCTTGCCTAATAATTTGTTGTAGGCAGATAGCATGGACTGATAGTGAGACGTGGAATAGAAAAAAAGAAAGAAACTTAAGTTTTGGACAACCCTGCTTTACTTCATCTTGAAACTGTTTGCTTGAGAGATTCAACTCAGTGAACCACGGAATTTAGATCTCGCGGGTCACAGAAGTTACCAACACATCTTGTTGTATTGGTAACGAGTGTGTCTTCTAAGAGCATTGCTAGAGGTTCAATGACATCACAAATTATCTTTGGTTGGGTGGTTATATTTGTTTACTCATCGCCGCTAGAGATTTGAACTCCTGAATGGAGCTAGGATTCATTCAACTAAATCGTGTGGGCCCCCTCTTTCCAGATGAAGGCTAATGCAATCCCTCTTTTAAATTTAATATCACCGCGTCTTACTACCTGTTCAGATTAAACGCATATATGATAATATTACTCTAATGGGGTAGGGATGTGGAAGGAAGCATTTTAGAAGTATGATAACCGCATTTGCTTGGAAGGAGAGTGGGAAAACATTTAAGAAAAAACCCTCTTTGTAGACCTGGTCGGTATTAGAACCCCAATCTCCCCGTCATCAGCAGGCTAGTCTAAAATGAGAGTGACGCCTTAGACCAGGGGTCTTTAATCTTTTTATGTCCAAGGGCCAAAGTTTCTGTCTCTTGTAGGCTCACGGGCCTCAATACTATATCCACAATATTCGGATTGAATAACTATTAAAATATTCGTAATATAGCTCATTCTTATACTTACACTGGGGCACAGACAGATAATAGAAACAGACTCTCTACCTTACGGGGGTTTCGCTACGCTCCTTTTGCCAGGTTGACTCCTTTACCACTGGGCTTCGCTAGTCTAACTACTTGGTGATGGATGATAGGAATAACCACAGCGATCCTAGTGGTGAAAGACTCAAGCTACCAAAAGGAGTGCAACCATTTTAACCTGGAGGCTGAGTGTCTGGGTATATTATTTGTCTGTGCACTAGGGAATAAGCCTGTCTCCAACAGGTGATATTTTGTATTTCTCGTGAAGTATGTTCTCGTGTTGTTTCATAGCAGAAGCTAGCACGATTTATCTTGTCTACTAAAATTATCATTTGCCGGTTAAAAGGAACATTTGTATAAAAACGCAGGTAGTACCTTTCTTCGCGTGAAAAGCAAAAATACATAAATAAAATACATAAATAGAATAAGTTTTTTATTTTAATAGTGGATTATGTAAAATATATATCTGTATTTGTTATTTTTTTCTCTTGAAATAGTTTTATATTTTTCATGAGCCAGTAGGCCACAAAAAAGTTACCTCGGGCCGCAACTGGCCTGCGGGCTACGGGTTGATGACCCCTGCCTTAGACCATTTTGTCACTGATGCGGGTTGGGTGTCACTAAAATATGCTGCGGAGCAAACGTGTTTGTCCGGTTAGCTGTATAATTGGGGCGCAGTCTATTAGTGAAGTCTATTTCTATTAATATTAAAATAAAACAAAACTATCCTTACATTCCTCTTGAGCACCCCGCATCGACTAAAGTCTGTGACGAGAAGATCGTACGTGAGCTCCGTGACGTCACTGGAATCAGGCCGGATCTGACACTCCGGGTCGGTGATGGGGTCGGCTTGTCTGTCGTCCGCGAACAGGGGGGCACCCCGGAACCCCTCGGGTTTCTTCAGACGGGCCGCGATCGAGTCCCGCGTGGCTGCGTGTCCCTTGGTGGTGCTGGCGAACGTGCACAGGATATCCGACACTGGAAAAATCGGGTAAACATAGGATAGTTCACGCGTACACTTTCTAAACAAAGAGCACTGGGTGATCTAAGTCGCCAAGCTTGCAATATGGCCAGATTGGGGTTCGAATCTTGGTCAGGTGTTCTTAGGGTTGCTTTTCCCTAAACGGTGACCTGATGGTCTAGGGGTAAGGTGTCAGACTTCTGTGTTGGGGGTCCGGGGTTCAATCCTTGGTCCCGGCACAGATTTATCTGAATGCCAAACCCTTCCTTCACCTCTTACAAGACGTGTATTAATCACAACTTGTGAATGTGTGGAATTCCAGGCCTCCACCGTGGTTCGGATCCCACGTTAAACTGTAGGTCCTCCATTTCATCTCACAATCACCCTACCATTACACATTAGCGTAAGTGCGTATAACCCGAACGGGTAGTAAGACGTAGTGCTAATAATAATTTTCCCTAAACGGTTTCCCACTCTCCTTCCATGCAAATGCAGGTAGATTACCTCTAAGATGCTTCCTTCCTCATACCTACTCCATTAAAGCAACTATCTTATATGTGTATAAACTGAACAGGTAGTAAGACGCGGGGAAAAATGTTTATGTTCAATTAATGTCACTATGTTCATGACAGATATTCAAGAACTGACTGAACTGTTAAGATCAATGAGTAGAAAATTAAACCTAAGCAATGTTTGATTTATTTTAGTCATAAAAACTGCAAAAATTACCATAAACCGTAAGCCGTGTTCCGTTACATCCCAAGTTAAGCTTATTCCTAAATACCTCTATGCTTTTTTTTTTTAATTTCTGGGCGTCTTAATACCCGAACGGGATTTTCACATATTTAGGCTAGTTGAGGAAGGCGTACGTGTTAAAAAATGTACTCGCATTTGTGTGGGAGGGAGAATGGGAGAACATTTAGGATAAAAACCTCTCAATACATCCCAACGAGATTCGTAATATTATGATCTAATGGTCACCAACAACTTTTCAAAATGGAAAAGTCATACATTTAAAAACCATAAAATCATATATCAATTTACAATTAATCATATAGTAATAATTTGACTCACTCACCATCATAGTCTTGACAGATTACTGATGTGATCTGAAAAAAATAATAATAAAAAAATTAAATTTATTTTAAACTATGCAGCTCAAAATATATAATAGCAAAATTGCGTGACAATTTTACCAATTACAATAAAAACTTGTTAATCATAACTAATTAGAACTGAAGCTTATTAGGACTAGTGAAAATTTGGATTAAGTGTATTTTCACGAATTTTTAATTTAAGTGGAACGAGTTTAATCAAATTTTCATTTATTTAACTCATTTATAAAACGTAATATGTACTGTAATTATTTTTAGCTACAGGAAAACACATTATGTTGATTTCAACATGTAAATATCAAGCATTTAATATCAGATATCACTGTTTCTTACAATTCTCTATTATATTTGAGCTTGTTAAAATATATTTAATTTGACATAATTTTTTTTCCCCCGGTTTTCCGAAAAGTGTGTTCGGACTATTCGGAATTTCGGAATACAGAGATTTGATCTAGCAGGCTTTTACTGTATTTATCTGAGGCTTTAATGATAAATTAATCGTACCATCGTCACCATACTTCCAAAATTTCAAATGTCCGGTTTGCAGAAAGATTTATCATAAAAAGTATTTAAAACATATTTATGTGATTATGTCCTTCCCAGCACACACACATACGCACATACGCACATACGCACATACGCACATACGCACATACGCACATAAGCACGTTCCAATACACACACACATATATATGATATTATTTAACAGTTGGTGAAGTAATTAGCATTAAGTATAATTATACAAAAAAATTATAAGCATTATGATCACTCAGTGGTCCAAATAGGAAATAATACAATGGAGATAGAAGGAGGTTACATAATGATGATTTACATATCCTGTACTCACCAGACATTGTTAGGGTAATCAAATCTCGCAGTTTACTGAGGACAGGACATGCAGCACGAATGAATTTTTTTTAAAAGCTTGTTTGAAGCATTGAATATTAAGCCCGATGGGAAGAGACCATTGGGAGGACCTAAATGCAGGTGAGAAAATAGCATTAAAATGAATCTGAAAGAGATAGGGTGTAATGAGGAGGACTGGAGAGAACTAGCTCAAAATAGGGATAGGGGATAATGAGGTGGACTGGATAGAACTAGCTCAAGATAGGGATACAGTGTAATGAGGTGGACTGGATAGAACTAGCTCAAGATAGGGATGGAGTGTAATGAGGTGAATTGGATGGAACTAGCTCCAAATAGGGATAGGATATGAGTTGGATTGGATAGTACTAGCTCAAGATATGGATAGTACATTGTAATGAGGGTGACTGTATAGGGATAGTGTGTAATGAGATGGATTGGATGGAATATAACTAGCTAACATAGGAATAGGGCGTAGTAAGGTGGATTGGATAGAATTAGCTCAAGGTAGGGATAAAGTGTGACAAAGAACTTTAGAGCTCGTAATTACATAGAGTATGTAAGTGTAACATAATATCAAGACAGTCAAACTCTATTAAACATAGTATTTAATATTCAACGGTTTTGTTTTATTTGGTACATTGTATATTTTGTATATTATTTTAGTATATTTTATTTTTTAGCACCGTGTATTTCTACCAGTTAGGCTTATACGTTTATGCACTAACTACGCAAATCTATTATGGCTGGAAAAAAAAGCTGATTATAGAGGAAGTATATCAGCATTTGCATGCAGGGAGAATGGAAAACCAAACCAATACACTCTCAGTACACCCGACCGACCAGCTTCAGAGGCCGAACGGTTTAAGGCGTCACTCTCGTGTTAGACTAGTCTGCTGAAGACGAGGAGATTGGGATTCGACTCTTTAGTTTGGTCTACTGAGGAGTACATTTACTAAATGGTTTCTCACTCTCAACTCACGCAAATGCGGGTAGATGGCCTCTAGAATGCTTCCTTCCTCATCCCTTCCCCATTAGATTAATTATTAAATAAAGGTATAACTAACTTGAACATGAAATAAGACATGGTGATAAAATAAAAAAAATACACCCGACCGGTATTATAACCCTGATCTCCCCGTCTACTGGAGTATATTCTAATGTGAGAGTGACGCCAACACGACGCATCGTTTACAGTTCTCAAAACTACCGGAGTCATCCTATACAGCTCCCTGGTAAAACATACTTTAATAGTCGAACACATGTTGGGCCAATTAATCCAGTTATTTATATCCCCCTCCTCCCTCTTTCTCAAGAGCCTGCTAATAAACAAGGAGGTGGAACATAAACCAGGGACTCCCGTTACTAGGCCACTACACTTGTCCGGGACGCAAAGCGAACTTCCCGTCATGTTGTGGTGTACCGGCCTAAAATGAAGTTTAAAGTCGTGCCCGCTGGCAATTAATTCTGAACAACCGTGGTTAAAACAGACTAGATACTTTGGAACTTGCTGCAGAATATAATATATCGCTAGACAGGGGTGAACAACACGCCAGGTTTTGGAGCTTCTAGAGAATACAATATATCGCTAGACAGGGGTGGACAACACATCAGACTTTGGAGCCTCTAAGGAGTGAAATACATCACTAGACAGGGGTGGACAACACGTCAGGCTTTGGAGCTTTTACATAATACAATATATCGCTAGACAGGGGTAGACAACAAGACAGACTTTGGAGCTTATAAAGGATATATAACTAGACAGGGGTGTATAGCATGTCAAACCATAGCCCGTGCATGTGATTCAGTAGCTCGGGACGCTAGATTCTAGCACCCCGTACACACGAGCGGGATAGTAGTCCAGAATTTAGTAGCGGAAGGTGGGGGTGAAAGTGGTAAAATTATAATATGCATATTTAATTGATTTCGCGTTTTCCTACCAGTTTGGGCTATACACGTGGGTAATTGGGTAAGAATGGGAAAGGTAGAACCTAGACTATTTGCTTTACTAACTAAAACTCCCAGTAGGGACACTCCTGCTGGACTATAGATTGTAAAAGTCCGTGGAAGCACATGTCTGTGCAGAGTTGGAAACAATAAACATATAATTTTGAAATTCAAATAAATGCTGCCCAGGTGCAAATAGTAGAGTGGGTGTGTGTAAGAGGGGATGGGGTAAACTAGAGCCCTCATAGACTGAACTTATCGTTTTATCTCTTCTATTTCTATTTCGTAAATTTGGCGTCTGGGCGTAGGTCTAGTAGCGCTTAGAGAGCTAAGGTTCGTCAATTTAAGAGGCAACCAGCTTCACAAAATGACAACGTCATCAAGGTAAGAAGATATTACCGAGAAAAAATATTCCCTTTAAAAATTCGATCCTTGGTATTTTCTTTGAACTATTAATTTTGTTAGAAGCTTTTTTTTTTTACCAATAAGTCTTACTGCCCGTTCTGGTTGTACGCATGTGTACGCCAAGGTGTTAGGGATGAAGAAGGTTGAATTTAGAGGAAGTGTACCAGAATATTCGTGGCGGGAGAGTGGAAAACCATTTAGGGTAAACCTCCTTCAGTAGATTAGACCGGTATAGTGATTAGCTCTAATCCAATCACAATATTTCTGTCTCATCGGCGCGAGCTGTTCTGATAAAGTTCAACTCATCTCTACTTCGTCCGCTCCACCCGAGATTTTCGGCACGGGAGACTCAATCAAATCTCATACTCAACCATCTCAAATCAGCGCGCATGCGCATTTGACAACACATGAACTGTAAGGCAGAAACAAGCAGACAACTTCATTGGCCGTCCGTTTTGAGGAGATTTGAAATAACTCGTTAATGTAAAGCGTATGTATCGATAAATTGGATTGTGCCACGACACAGCGTTATAATTTTAAAAAATCCATCGGGAGAATGATATAAAAAATATGTTTTATCTACTAGAAAATAGAATATGTTGATAATCAACTGTTTTAAGTTAGCGTTGCAATGCATCATGGGTCACAACATTCAGCGTGTGAATTGCTGCGCTACTGAGGCAGATTCTGCTTTCTATTTTCTTCGAGCGTTTGCATCAAGCATTAGTTGGAGCGCCCACCAAAGTGACGTGACATATGATATAATGGCAGTAACATGGCAGAAATATGACAGTGACAAATAAGTGACGTGTCACTCAAAGCACACCGAAATGATTTAGCAGCAGTTCATTAAGTAATAATGTCTGCCTCTGATAATGAAGATGCTTTGGCTATATTGAATTGAGTCGACGAGTCATCAGTATGTGGCCCACTTGTGATTACCCAGTGCTTCACAACAGATGATTAAACCTTAAAACTCTCTTACATTAAGTATAATTCAATTATATATTCCCGCTTATATTTTCTATCCAAACCATGCCCTCACAATGAGCCTATTCCCATTCTTCATACAGCCCATGCAATCACATCAAGCTTATTTCCATTCTCCATCTAGCTAAAGCTTAGTTCAACTCTATATCGTCTCTTCCTTTCTCTATCCAGACCATACCCTCACATTAAGCCAGGCCGAGCTGCGTTATGACTAGTATGGCTTGCGGGAGAACGAATAGGGGAGGGAAAAGTGTAGGGGGTTGAACCATCTGTTGTAAAACGCTGGGTAACCTTTAAGTGGGCCATATACTGATGACGTCATTATACGCACCCCCACTACCCTGTGTAGTGAAACACCTGATTGTATATTGGTTCATACACACACGAGTAACTCATACGCCATTGGCTCAACCAGCCTTTGTAAACACCGTATAGATAAAGGCGCGTCGCGGCGCCGAGAAGGCCCTCTAATCACATTGCGACGAGAACCCAGTCCCCCAATGGTAAAGGAGGTGAGTGTGGCTTGTTGTGAAACAGAGGATGTATCCTACTCCAATGGTCTTACCACTGAGCTAAAATACGAGTTAAGAATAACCTTGGGATACAGGACGACTCCTGGATAGCTTGGAGGTTAGAGCATTGGTGTACTAAGCCAAAGGTCCTGGGTTTGATTCCCGTATGCATTTTAAATAATATGATATTTAGATGCGGCTATAACCACACCTAGCTATGATAGCCTGGTTATTTAATCAATCACAATTTACAAATAGTATACGTGATGTGACATTGTGGAGGTATGACTAGAATAACCTATATTCTAGGAGTACACGCAAGGTGACATTGTGGAGGTATTGCTAAAATAATTTCCTACTAGGAATACCAGCATGATGACACTGTGGTTGATGTTACTAGAATTATCTCGATTATAGAATTACAGGCGAATGACGTAATGATTTGCAGCGTTATTCTAATTATTTTTTTATTTTAAACACTAATTATGCGTGTTTGTAAACAAATGTGACTTGGTAAGAGTACATAATCATAAAAAACTTAAATCTTGATAAATTAAATAGACAAGCTATTATAGTTAAGTACTGTTGTTTCCGTATCTATATATCACATTCTTTCAATTGAAAAATTACACCTGGACATGGGAATCGAACTCAGGATATTTTGCTTAGTTCGCTAAAGGCCTAAGAAAACTCAATAAAAAATTGAGTAGCTGATAATGTTGGCACCCTCTTCGGTGGCCACATGGTTTAACGCGCTACTCTCGCAATAGACTAGACTGCCGATGACGGGTATATAGAGGTTCGTGTCTCGGTTGGGTGTACTGAGGGCGGATTTTTTCACTATTTCTCCACGCAAATGCGGGTACACTTCCTATAAATATAGCCTTCCTAATCTCTAAAACCACCAGCATAATTAGTATATAAGTGTACCCCAATGGGTAGTAAGACGCAGTGCTAAAAAAAAAAATGTTGGTACAAATTTTAGCGGAAAGGAAAGAACAAATCATAATAATACTAATGTACTTTCAAAATGCTTTCGGGAAGTGTGACACGGTTAACTAACACTTTGTGGATCTTGTAGTTCGCCGAATCTACATTAGTGTCGTGTAGAGTAGAGTAAAGTACCGTGTCGAGGTTAATAATGTACCCTTGGCTGTTGAAACAGTGCGAGGGTCAGTTGTGGTCGTGTGTAAAACAAGGTATACGGTTGTTAACGAACTTACGTGAGAACTACCGCCATTACATCGACCCTTTTACATACTCTCGCATACATTGTCACTGACACCCGAGGGGGGGGGTTCATAAATGGTTTTCCACTCTTCATCCATGCAAAAGCGGGTTCATTTCCTCTAAAATTCAACCTTCTCAATTCCTAATCCATTAATGTAATTAATACTTAAGCGTATGACCCGAACGGGTAGTAAGACGCGGTGCTAAAATTAAATTAAATTGTCGCTGACACGTTCCTTGTTTGAGAGTACGGGATGGAGTTGTCTCAAACAGGTAGACTGCAGTACATTATGGAGATTCACCTACGTCTTAGAGGATATAGAAAATTATGTTACGGTTTTTTTAATCACCCCGTCTTCCTACACGTTGGAGCTATACGCATATATACTAATTACACTAATAGTTTTAGGGATTAAGTAGGTTATATTTATAGGAAGTGTACCTGCATTTGCGTGAAGGTAGAGTGGAAAACCATTTTGGGAAAAAACCCTCAGTACACCCGACCGGGATTTCAACTTGATCAACCCATCATCAGCAGTCTAGTCTACTGCGAGAGTAGCACGTTAGACCACGCAGCCAATAAAGAAGGTATGAAGACGATTGAATCTAGAGGAAGTGTTTCCAAATTTTTGTGAAGGGAGAGTGGCAAACTATTTTTCTTTAAATCCACAAGAAACTACAGTGAGTAGGAACTGAAGATCCAATCTTCCCACTACCGGCAAACCATACCAGATGACTTATGGCTTTGTCCTCATATCCACTGGTGGGGACGTCGAACAACTAATAAATTAAGTTGGATAGGACTACGAGTCACCTTGTCTCTTTTTAAATACTATTGATATTTTATAAATGTATAAATACTCAAAACATATATATTTTTTAATTGCACAGTTGTTGTTGAAATGAGAAGATAATGTAGGCAATAAACTTCGTATTCTCTTTGCTTGTCTGGTTGTAAAATACACATTCCTGGTGATACTGTAACTAGCCTGGAGAGGGTTGCGTTGGGAGGGGTAGCTATTACTTCTGAAGTAGATATTTATAAATCAAAGTTATACCAAGCAGAATAACCGGCCCCATCAAGTAGTGGTCTGGTTACGAGCCTAGGGGTTCTGGGCTCGATTTCAGGCTGGTACCTCGGGTGTTTTTCCCTTAAGGTGAATTACCCTAACGGTCACCAGGGTTTGGTTGGTTAGACTTAAGTTAGATTTAAGTGTTTCTACTGGTACCACCTCATCATACCATCACCATCACCTCATCTATTCGGGACATGGAAAGAACGTCCACGGAAAGGATGTACAATTAGTACATTCGGTCGTCCCCTGGGAAACGGTACATTAGTACTGGATAATCTTTTCACAAACAGGATTACGATTGATGTAGCCAGACGCGCAATATTATATATTGCCAAGCAGAATGCAGGAGTTTAGTATTTTAAGCTTTACATTGCATGTATAAATGTATTTTTAGCTTCCATTTCTAAATTGTGTGTTTGATTTTGTCGTATGAATTAATTACGAATTTTTGTTCATATATTTAGGTAACATTTTGATAATTCTTTAGGTCATCAAAGCCCGGGCCCTGATTATGATAAAATATGAAACTGTAGTGTTTTTATTTTAACCGTACCACAATTGTTTGTTAAGTAAAGGTGAGTGGAGTAACTTAAACGAAATGTGTCATCATTAGTGTAAAGAGAGAACGGAAAACTCTCACCCACGGTGAACCAATCACCTCCAGTATACCCGACTCGGACTCGAATCTGGATATCCCTTTCGATTATGACAAAATGCAATACGGGTCTAGCTCCGGAGACCATTCGTTACCAGTCCCTATTTTGCGTTCCTGTAAACATGTCAAACTGCCGAAGTTTTAATCTAAAGAGATATATGCATGACGTGACTTTTTTTTAGCACCGTGTCTTACTGCCCGTTCGGGTTATACGCTTAAGTACTAATTACTATAATGGGTTAGGTATTGGTAAGGTTGCATTTAGAGAAAGTGAACCCGCATTTGCGTGAGGGGAGAGTGGAAAACCATTTTATGGAAAACCACCACAGTTCACCCGACCGAGATTCGAACCTCAATCTCCCCATCCTCAGCAGTCTGGCTCTACACGAAACTAGCCCGTTAGCCAACTACGCCACCGAGGCGGATGATGTGACTTGTTAACGGCAAAAAATATGGAATGTGTTCATTCAGAACTTTCGAGCTTAAAATACTCATTTTATTTCTTACTATTATGCTTTTAGAAGCACATTATACAGGCTGTACCATGACCACCTTCAGTGGCAGACAGAAGACACAAAAACAATTAAAAAGGTTTATAGAGAACTGTATCCCATTTGACCTTGTTTTATATTTATAGTAAAGTTTGTACTCCAGTAATATGGAGCTGCTTAACATTATAGGAAGTGCTCAAAATGGTCACCTTTAGCCAGAATGCAAGCCTGCATTTGTCATGTCGTAGAATGCCGAACTATTTCAAAAATGCATACCATTACAATTCCTTCATTTAGTTCAGGGGTAATCAATCTTTTAAGTTATAAGGGCCAAAGTTTGTGTCTCTTGTTAATGTATTGACAATATTATGATTGAACATTTAGTTTCTTTTGGCCTCCCGAGTGTCTAAGTGGTGATGAGTGAACGCGAACAACAATCCCCACTATGTTCGAACAGTCCCGACTATGTCCGAACACTCCCGACTATGTCCGAACACTCCCGACTATGTCCGAGCCCTTCCGACTACGTTCGAACACTCCCGACTATGCTCGAACACTCCCGACTATGCTTGAACACTCCCGACTATGTTCGAACACGCCCAACTACGTTCGAACACTCCCGAATATGCTCGAACACTCCCGACTATGTTCGAGCACGCCCAGCTACGTTCGAACACTCCCGAATATGCTCGAACATTCCCGGCTATGTTCGAACACTCCCGACTATGTTCGAACACACCCGAAATATTTCTCTTCCTTGTCTACTAGAGTAGTTATTTGCCGGTTCAAGGTACATTTGTATAAAATAGTAATATTTTTCTTCACGTATAAAGCAAAAATGGTTTGTAAAATAACTTAAAATACGTGTTTATTTAATCATTTAATTATTAGGGCCACGGGCTTACGATCCTTGATTTAGGCCAAAGTTTGCCCTTTTGAGCAATTCATATCATGCATGCTAACCAACTCCACATCACTGCAGTACAAACATGACTGTAACTTGGAAACAAGGTCAAATGGGACAAATGTTTATATGAACTGTTTTAATTGTTTTTGTGTCTTTTGTCAACCGTTGAAGTGGGTCCCCAACGTTACGGTACACCCTGTATGTAAGTGGGTATTTCTAAAACGTATCATGCGTATGACCTTAACGAATAGTAAGACGCGATGCAAAAAAAAAAAAAAAGTTAATTAATTTAAGGTGAAATTCCAGCGGACTAAATAAGGTCGGAAACGTTAAGTGAATTAGCTTATAGCTAGTAAGTACAATTTCTGAGCAGCAAACCTTCCTCGAGTATGAAAGGGGTGACCGACTAAGGAAGTGAAATCAACTCCTTTTAAATTTATTCACCCACATCAACGGACACGCGGATTAAAATGTCAGCATCAGCTGGTCTGGTTGGCTTCAGACAGGGAGGCTAGAGTTTGAATCCTGGCCTTTTATTTATAATTTTCTTTCTTTCCTACTCTTTCTACGCAAATGCAGGTAAATATCATCTAAATTCTTCCTTCCTTGTTCTTACCCCACTGTCGAAATTAAATGAGTAGGTATAGCCTATATGGAAGGGGGAGGGGGGGAATAATGTAGGAAAAGTGAGAAATGATCCAGAAAAAAAAAACTTTGTTCAACCAACTTTGTGCATTGTACCCGCTGTAACATTTTAAGTAACTATTTCCGGGCCAAGCTCATTGGACCTTTTCGGTTCTGGTCCACCAAAACTTCCAAGTGAGATAATTCACGTGTTTTGAAAACCCGCTGTGGCTCTATAAAAATAATAAACATTAGATGATTGTAGCTATATTTAAATTCACATATATTGAACATAATTTAATCGAAACAAGTTTAGTTCGATAGAACCTAACCGAAATAAAACAATATTAACACCCTCGAACAGAACATTACCAAAATCTGTCAGGTCCAATCAAAGAATACCAAAGCCTAAAACGAATTTAGACAGGTAAACAAACAAACAAACAAACAAACAAATATAATGCAAGACACAACTCTTTCAGAATTGGAGGCACATACAAAGGGGTTTATTTTTGCAAGAATAATAATTCTTAGATATTTTAGGTGTAAAAAAGAATTTATCTATCTTTATACTTATTATGATAGAATATAATCAAGAATTTCAGTGACATACACATTTTTATTTTCCTAATATGGCATACCATAGTTTAATAAATTTGAAATATTTTTAGTTCAAAAACTATTAACTAATAATAGTTGCTTTGGATTGGTTGAGCTTGTATGTTAGGTCTAGGTTTATGTCTGCAGGACATGCATTGCTAGTGAGAAAATCTAGAACCTTGGTCAGATATTGACTGGTAAACCCAATGAGAAGATAACATCAGCGAGACCTAGACGCAGGTGGGAAGGCAACATTAGAATGGACCTGAAAGAGATAGGGTGTAATAAGGTGGACTGGATAGAACTAGCTCAAGATAGGGATAGGGTGTAATGAGGTGGACTAGAGAGAACTATCTCATGACAAAGGTAGGGTGTAATTAGGTGGACTAGAGATAACTATCTCAAGATAGAGTAAATGTGGGAATGAGCTTTTGAGTTACTAATGCCATAGAGTACGTGAGTAGGTCTAGGTTAATTGAAGTCATGCAAGGGTCGGCTTGTTTAAACGAGTTTGGTCTAAATCTGCCCAATATGTATTTTTCAAAATTTGTATTTATCCTGCGACACCTTTACTAGAAGAATTTCAATTTCTAGTAAGTACATATTAATGCTTTTTTTTTTGCACCCCTAAGATATAAAACTATTTATGAAAATTTGAAAACCAACTCTTACGTTCAACAACTAGCATAATCCCGCCTCGGTGGCGTAGTTGAATAACGCACTTGTTTCACGTTAAGCCAGACTTCCGATAAATATATATATATATATATATATATATAGGTTCAATATTATCAAATTAAATGGAAATCATTATCATGTATATTTTATGACTATATTTCTAGCTTCAAAGGTGTTTGCAGGGAAGGCCAAAATATTTGGGAATTATATATTTTAATTGATTTAAAATTTAAACTAAATTTATTTTATTCATTGAAGAAAGGCCAAGGGGACACAATGTTTTATTAAGTTTTTTCCCTATTACACTAGCTAAAATAGCAAAGTTTTAACATGAACAGTTTGTTTTTTCTCGTCATCAATTTCGTTAATTTTTTTTACGGATATTAATGTATATTAAGTTTGTAAAGTTTTCGCACTAATCGTCAAATGATATATCAGTATAAAATTGTGAAGTTCTTGAACTAATCATAAAGTGGTAAATTATTATAAAACTGTAATTTTTTTTACACTAATCGTCAGATGCCATTTTATTATAAAACCGTTAACTTTTACATTTAACGTTGGATGGCATATTACTTTAAAATGGTAACATTCTTGCATTAGTCGTCCAAATGTTTTCTACATAACATAATTTCCTGCTGTGTGTGTGTGTGTGTGTGTGTCGTTCTACACCCCCAGAAGTCCGTAGATGACCTAGAAAGATGAAAGTTTACTCACAGTATAGACCACGGGCTCAGACAAGGTGTACTAATACACCAAACACTCTAGCCTTACGGGAGTTTCGTTGCGCTCCTTGAGCCAGGATGAGTACTTTGGTACTGGGGAGTGCTAATTGTAGTCCGCAGCACTTCTAAGTGAAATAACTCACTTTCAAATTATTCGTTGTAAATCTAAAGACTACAAGCTGGAGAACAAGTTTCTAAAGGTGGCGATCCGAACACAATAGTTCAGTTATAACTTATCAGCAATCCCGCCTCCTTCCCCCCTCGCCTCCTAACTAATCCTCTTACCACCTTTCAATGAATAAACCTTTTAAGACAATAAGTAACTAGTCAACGGTATTTGAGGATTGTTTACAACTAGAAAATTTGCAAGCACTCGTTTGAACAAAAAAAAAAAAATTAAAAAAATTACCAATATATTCTACGCTTTCTTTGTAATTTGCAGTCTGAGTAGGCTCGTTTGGGGGAGTTGGTTTATGGAAAGGCCAACCTTTAATGCGCTTATCAATTGAAATTTAGGTTTTGTTATGTCGGTTAATATACTAATCAAATTGTCATGAACAGGCCTAAAGACTAATATTATTATAGAATTTCAAAGCTCATCGTTGGGTGGTATATTATTATAAAATTGTCACATTCTTATACTAATCTTCAGTTGGTATTTAAAAACTCCATGGTGTGAACCCGCAAGCGAGCAATACCAACCAAGCGGCCGGCATATTTAGCAATTATAGCGCCAACATTTGCGGATAGGGGGTGTCATATGGTCAGCACAACGAAACCTCCGGCCATTAATCTCTGTTTTCTAGATCAGAGTCGCTACTTATTTATTCAAGTAGCTCATCGTTTGCCCTCACAGGGCTGAGTTGACTCCATTACAAACCCACTGCTTCGCAGATGAATTTTGTAAGAGACGAGGATCGAACCCGGGACCTCTGGATCTGTAGGCAGGAAGTCTGACCACTAGAGCCGTGAGGTGGTCCAGATGTTATTAACACCTGTTAATAAAGTGAATGCAGTGTATCTGCGGTAAGGTCCACAGACAGTGACTGACCAAACAACCAGCTCTAGTTTTGTGTGTGTACACAATGTGTTTCGAGCGAGTGCAAGGTACCGGTACTTTCCTTAGTGTGTTCAGCATGCCATGGCGGGCAGCCAGTGTGGAGAAGAGGGAACAAGAGACACTTCAACCAACGAGTATATACACAACCCTCGGACCACTAGAACAATATCACCTTACCAGTAGCGTGGTTTGGCGTGTTGCCAGGGTAATCAGCGTTAGGTCAAACTGTAACCGTGAGGTGTTCTAGCCCTGTCAGTGACACCCTCATTGGCCAGATATATTTCAATGTAGACGATGTTGACGATTGGTCAAATGGGGACAAAGTGGGAGAGAACATATTACAGGTACAGTTTTAACAAGCTCTGCTTACCCTGGTCAAATGGGGACAAAGTGGAAGAGAACCTATAGGTATAGCTTTAGCAAGCTCTGCTTATTCTGTCAACACTCTAAAGAGCCTATGTATGATTGGTAGAATGGGAACCAAGTGGGTAAGAACATATTACAGGTACAGTTTTAGCAAGTTCTGCTAACCCTGGTCAAATGGGGACAAAGGGGGAGAGAACATATCACAGGTACAGTTGTAACAAGCTCTTCTTAACCTGGACACGACACGATACGACACGACACTGGACATTGCCTGAGCCAGATATTTACAAAAATGGACAATATATACAGCTTTACTTATAGAAAACCGCATTGGTGGTCACGTGGTATTTGATGTAAGGTTTTACATATATTGCACTGCCAGTGACAGGGGAGGAGGTTCGAATATCAGCCGGGTACACCCGGGGGCTGGCTTTACCCTTGTGATTTATCACTGTGGGATTTCTTAGTTCCTTCCCGCGCTGATGCGGACGCATTTATTAAAAAATATCCCCCTTATTAATAGCTATCATCATTAATATCCCATGTAATAAACGTATTAAAAAATCCTATGTTTGTTTAGTGCAGCTTTTTACTACCCATTCGGGTTGTACGTCTATGTACTGATTACGTTATTGGGCTATGGATAAGTTAGGTTGAATTTAGAGGAAATGTACATGGAGTGGAGGGAGAATGGAAAATCACTTAGGAAAAAAACACCCTCAGTACACCCGGCCGGGATTCAAACACTAATATCCCCTTCATTGGCATTCTAGTCTATTGAGAGAGTGACCCCTTAGACCATGTGGCCACCGAAGTGGGTAGCATATTAATTAAAACACCTTAATGTTTCTGAGTGTTGTCAGCGGCTTGAACATTCTAATCAGAGAGGATGATAAGTCGTTTGTTCCAAGCAAATGTGAGTAGATAACCTCTAACATGCCTCCTTACTCATACCTACCCTGTTAGAATAAATACATGCGTGTAGCCTGAACAGGTAGTAAGGCGCTCTGATAGAAAAAAGTCATCACTATTATCATCATTATTATTATCATTACTAGAAAGCTTGCACCAACTGATTATATGGGCACTAAAATTTACTTAAAAATGAACTTAAATATGGAACAGACACAAAACCTAGTCAAACAGTTGATCAACGTGAAACGGGAATCAACTTACCCGATCCGGTGGCCATACGGTTTAACGCGCTACTCTCGTGCTAGACCAGGCTACCGATGACGGGGAGATCGAGGTTCAAATCTCAGTCATATGTACTGAGGGTGGTTTTTCCCAAAATGGTTTTACACTCTCCCTTCACGGAAATGCGGGTACACTTCATCTAAACATAACCTTATTAATCCCTAAAACTACTAACGTAATTAGTACATAAGCGTATAATCCGAATGGGTGGTAAGACGCGGTGCTGAAAAAAGAAAGTCTGACACTATATAATACGAACTAAAACCTACCTTGATGTAAACAAACACGAACACTGCTACCCTCTGTTTCAACAGGTCACAACACATATTGAAGAATTAAGTCCAAACTTAAGTTCATTTCATAACAAACTGACAACACAAAATGAAAGTGTATTCTATCACCGAAAGCTGAAAACATTCAAATGGATTCGTAACAAATGGTAAAATGGCGGGAAATTGTTTGAACACATTTGGCGACACTGTGGACAAGTCGTGGTTACCCTTTAAAAGTTTCACCCGATATTGGTCATTTTTTTAAAGCGAGGATCCGTAAGAATTTTTTTAAATCTCAATAACTCTTTTTTTCGCCAGTGATCAAGAATAACAAATAAAAAAATCACGCTTTTAGACACAACTTAAAACATAGTCTTCTTAGAGCATACCATCGATCAGTCACTTTTGGTAAATCTTCTACCCGCTGTGAGGTATTTGCAACCTCCTAGACCGAGAAGAAAAATTAATACTAAAATTGTTCTAACACATTTTGAAGGAATATTTTCGAAATGACACACAGAAAACGTCTCAAAGCCTTTGGTTCTCTAGTGTAGCCAAGTTTTACGAGTAGAACTGCAAGTGTGGGCAGTTCCCTTCTAAGACGTTACTAGACTCCGGTGTCCGATGTTCAGATGTGGACTTCAATACAACAACTGAAGATATCAGACGTGAAGCTCAAAGGAGCTAAAAAAAAAAAAAAAAAA
>CABFWO010000097.1:332336-369269 GCA_902155825.1 Timema genevievae
AAAAAAAAAAAAAAAAAAAGAGGCAGTCACCGTGGTGAGGAACAGGTGTCAAGTTGAGCTCAGGTACGTTGAGAGTTCCAAAACCTGGCACAGTTGTTTGCGACGGGATTCGCTGTCCCGGTAGACGTTCCGCAAGAAGAGGAGGCAGGAAGAGCGAATAGAGGGTGGGGGAGGGGGGAATAGGAGTAGTACGAGGAACATATAACATAATGATGATTATTTTATTTGGGCAAAGTTAAGGTGGGAGTGTAGGGAACATGAGTTAAGTGCACTGTTTTTGCAGTCTTTGTAGCAAAACTATTTTTTGGCCAAAATAAATAAAATAATTCTCGAGTAGAAAAATATAGCTTAGTTTTCTTCACATGGATATATCAACAATTGTTGAATATTTGTCAAGAGCATAGAAGAGTTAGATGAAAAAATATTTTAAATGAAGATAAAAAGTTGTCATTAAGTTCCTGGACACCCTTGACAGATATTCAACAGCTGTTGATATCACCATATGAAGAAAATTAAACTGTATGTTTACACTGGATAATTATTTTATTTATTTTAACCAAAAAAAGTTTTGCTACAAAAATTGCAAAAACACTGCCCTTTTATCTCGTCCACTCCACCTTAAGGCCAGCGCCTTTCCCTACACATAGCCCCTTGGTAATAATTAATATTATAGTTAAAATTAATGTATAATATGCGTACGAAAATAATAATAGTAATAATACAATATTGACCACATATCTCTTCACATAAGTGTACATTTTTGTAGATATAAAAATAAAATAACCAGAACCAAATAAAGGAGAGAGAATATTAATTAAAACACACAGTCATAAACCCCTCTTCCACCTCCTCCCACACAAATACACTCACATGTAATATAGGGCGCACTAGAATTGTGGAATAAGGTATACCTGTCAGTCGGTGCACACAAATTGCGAAACCTGTAGTCTCATTCAACTCCTAGCCCCTAACCTGACCTAACATAACCTAACCTCCATTTTCCATTTTGAACAAAGTCATTTTGAATTTAATTTTTACTCCACAGTTCGTGTAAGGATATAACCGAGCTCGGATGAGCTGTTCCGCAATTCGTGTGCACTGGCAATATAACCTATCCATATTATATATTTAATATGCATAAAAGAATAAACATAAGCTACGTAAGTCACATGATTCCAAATCACTGACCATCTCAAAGTCATCCAAACTTGTGAGGTAAAAGTATTTTTTTATTCACAGTTTCGGATAGGAATATAGTAATTCATATTTACAAATGTTTTGTAAATATTACAAATGCTGATGCCTTTAGTTTGATTAAAATTGATTTAAAATAATATCTCTGATGAAAAACATAAAAACGGTGAGATTGATTCAAATTAATCTTATAAATTGTATTAATTTAACTTAACTAAAGTTATAACAATAAGTGCTTGGGCTGCCAAGCATTGCTAAGTTGCGTAGATTTACTGAGTGATGCTAGGGGTTGTTGTTAGGGATTGTTTCTAGGGGCCATTGCTAAGGATCGTTTCTAGGGGTCGTTGTTAGGGATCGTTGCTAAGGGTCGTTGCTAGGGATCGTTGGGTACGTATGATGTCTCAGGGTTATTTTATCATCTCTGTTGTCTAATACCATATGGTAGATGTCCCTTGGTTGATGATGTCTCAGGGAAATTTTACCATCGTGGCTGGCTGAATGACAACGCGTTTTTTTTCCTACGTCCAAATTTAACTTTATGTTAATGTGTTTCCAAGAGTCCATTCATTGTTGACATCTCTGGGGACATCGACCCATAAACCCTTTGTCCTTTGTCATTCCAAGCAGCATTCAGTTAATTTAAACCCGTTTCGGTGGCCGCATGGTCTAACACGCTGCTCTCGTGTTAGCCTAGACTGCCGAAGATGGGAAGATCAGGGTTCAATCCCGGTCGGGTGCACTGAAGATGATTTTCCATAAATGGTTTTCCACTCATCCTCCACACAAAAGTGGGTGCACTTCCTCTAAATTAAACCTTCCTAATCCCTAACACATTAGTGTAATTAGTACATAGACCAGACATATAACCTGAATGGGTAGTAAGAAGTGGTGTTAAAAAAATAAAGATAATTTAAGCACACACGGAAAAACATCACGGTTTAACAGGAAATTGCAGTTTCATGTCACGAGGTGGGTAGTATTAAGGCTGCCGCCTCGGTCAGCAATAAAGAATAAATCACTGTCAGGCCACAGAGCTTAAAATACAATGATCTGTGTCGTTTTCCAAAACAACTTCTATAGTCTATATAAGCTTATACTTCCTTCCGCTCTTCACCTATAGCCACTCTTTGTAATGCCAAGAAGAAAGGGAGGAAATAAATCTACAAAACTTCTTATCCCAAGGTAAAGAGGAAAACTGTCACTTTCGATAGATATTATCAATACCTATTAAATAACACTAATAAAAAATAGTAAAATGTTATCAATGTTGGTTGCAAAAAATGTGATTCTGTTTTACTAAAGTCCCTTCCTATTTAAATTTGACCTAAGTGAGAGCTGCACTTTGAACCCCCCATCCCCTATATCAGCATTTTTCAACTGGTGTGCCGCGAAAGGTCAGCAGATGTGCCGCGGGAGTTTGGGAGAAGCTCGAAAAGAAACGAAAAAAATAAAAAATTGAGGGAGCAAAATAAATATTTTAAAATTCATGATCAATATTTATTTTAAAGGTAACACAATTATTAGAATTTTAGCTATTGGACTTATAATACAATCTTAATACTCGTTATTTTAGTGAAAACTGATGCTGTGCCTTGACAATTTTAATGCTTTTTTTCCCCGTGTTCCGTGAGTTGAAAATCGCAGCCCTACAGTCATTCTCGGCCTAGTCATTTGACATAAAGTCTCCTTGAACCTAGAACAATATCCACGGAGCCGGTTCTTGCCACCGGTCACAACAGAAACAAAAATATGTCCTGACGAGAAGGTAATCAAGGAGGGCTCTGGTCTGGCCACACCGCCAGCTCCGACAGTAACGGGCGGTCAGAATCAGTCTTATAAGTAGGACGTCCATTTTCAGGTGACACAAAGTATCCCGTTGGTCATACCTGCAGTCTGTACAGGTGGAGACAACTATCGTTTGCCGGTGACAGCGGCCCACATCAGCTCACCTAGAGAGGAACGGCTAAAGATCACAAGCCGTTCTCCTCGAAGATTGGAGAAACAGTTTAAGATCACAAGAATCCCTAGGAATCTCTTTTCAAAAACTTTACCAGCCAACTTCAAGTCTTATCTAAAGTATACTAGAAGGACTCGTTGTGTACCGTGCGTTTAAGTTTCTCATCTGGGAAATTTGCTTTATTTTGTTGTTACCACTGCGTCTTACTATCTGTTCAGATTATACGCATTTATATTAATTACTCTTATGGGGTTGGGATGGGGAAGAAAGTATTCATAAGTAATCTACCCGAATTTACGTGGAAGCAGAGCGGGAAACCATTTCTGAAAAACCATCTTCAGTAGACTCGACCTAGATTCGAACCCCGATTTCCACGTCACCAGCAGGACAGTCTAATACAAGAGTGATGCCTTAGACTATTCGGCCATTGAATCAGGGTTTAAAATTATTGATGCGTATTTTGACCATATAATGGATGACACCTACAGTCCAATTTTCATATGATAAACCTTATTTTGACAGATATAGACTAATAATTACTAGAGCAACTTTAATGTATTCATACGTCAAATAATGGGATCTTCAGCTGTCATTTTTAATATATATTAATATCTTAAAACTCTCAAGGACTCAATGTACCGTTCAGGAGTAACTACGCAGAGATTTGCCTGATTTGAACATAAGTACCTTTCATAGCACCCCTCAGTAATTTCGGTCAGGATTTGAACCTTAACTTACCCGTCTCCTGCAGACCATAAGATACGACACTAACGCCTCTGCCCCCATGCCCATCGATGCGGGTGTGGTCAAATCTAGGCAAGTCGGCTTCTCCTTAGCACTTCACAAAATAAATAATATGCTATAAGGGCGGTATTTCCCCCCACCACATCATATAGCATTTTGAATTTATAATTATTAGGTGTTCTGTCTCACGACAGGTCCATTCCTTTTGTCAGTGAATTTGGACCGTCAATGCACCCTGTCCTCTGCCTCCTCCTACAGGTCCCAGAGTTTTCTTCTTTCCTTCAAGTCATCCAATATTTGAATCCTCCTCCTTCTTCCTAAGCTTCTCTTTCCCTCAACCTTTCCTTCCATGACGTCGAGCAGAAGACAGTTCCTCCTAAGGATATGTCCGATCCAGTTTGCTTTGTACCGAAGAATCACATCCAAAATGGTTCTCTTCTCAACCACTTTTTTCTAGGACTTCTCTGTCTCTGTCCACCTGATATTCTCAAGTTTACTCCAGCACCACATTTCAAAGCTCTCCCAGTATTTATTTTCCATATACCTTAGAGTCCAATTTCTGCTCCAAATGTAGCATTTCATCAGTTTCTTCCTCAGTTACAAACTCAACTTGCTGGTCAGCAGTAACCTATTATCATTGAAAGCCATAGTATACGTGAGAAATAAAACGAAATTAAATATTTACGTGAAATTGATTGCTTGGTCTTTTATATCCGGATTAGCGCAAATTTGGTTGATTTAAATGCAAATGACAGTGTCAAAATTTAAAATAATTTTATTTTTGTTTCAGTAGCAAACAGCATTGTTATTTGACTTTGTTGTTTGCCTATACTACATAAATGATTTATTAAATTATTATAAAATATTAAATGAGTTTTAAAAAAATAATTGTGCTCGTCAAATGTTGTACTGTATATCTAGTACCACAGAATTAATAGTTAAACATATATAAATATATACACATTTTAGCCGTAATTTTTATATTCATAGCACCATACCACTTCAATTTGAGTATATTGTTATGATTTTTATCACAAACACATTTTAATTACTGACTTTCTTCCATTGAAATCAATTTTATATTGAATGAAATACAATCATTTTATTGACTACAAATCAGATTCTATAATGACCACACTTTACCAAGACAGGCTTGTGTTTATACCTAGTGTAAATTTATAACACACTCGACTGAACGAACCAGTTTGTATAATCTACTCAGACCCGTTATTCGTTTCTCAAAGTTGTAATTTGTTAATTTTATAGTTTTACCTGTGAACCTGTTTAGAGGTGTTGAAGTGAGTCTTGAATAATTGTTATTACTATTATTAATGTTATTATTTTGTAATTTGTTTTGAACAACCATCTGTACATTTGGCTGGTTGTAGCCACAACCGAATAACCGAAGTTATTCCTTCAACGCTTATATGAGATGATGGCTGATGTAGCTACAGCCGAAACGTCAGAAGTTATTATTCATTCAGCGTGACTCAAGCCTGAAATAATTAATTTCAATTCTTATAGTTGTCTCAAAACTCTTAAAAACAAATTCATTTGTATGATATTTGTTAGAAGAATTTTGTTTTAAAATAAATATGGCTGGGTAACTATGAGCGTGATCTGTCCCTAGAGAAGGATCCTCCACCTGTCAGAAGTAAGAGAAGGAGAATCTGTCCCTAGGGAATGATCCTCTACTTTCCAGAAGTAAGAGAATAATCTGTCCCTAAGGAAGGATCCTCCACCTTCCAGAAGTAAAAGAAGAAGAATATGTCCCTAGGGAAGGATCCTCCACCTGACAGAAGTAAAAGAAGGAGAATATGTCCCTAGGGAAGGATCCCTCCCCTGCCAGAAGTAAAAGAAGGAGAATATGTCCCTGGGGAGGGGTCCTCCCCCTACCAGAAGTAAGAGAAGGAGAATATGTCCCTAGGGAAGGATCCCTCCCCTGCCAGAAGTAAAAGAAGGAGAATATGTCCCTAGGGATGGATCCTTCACCTGCCAGAAGTAAAAGAAGGAGAATCTGTCCCTAGGGATGGATCCTTCACCTGCCAGAAGTAAAAGAAGGAGAATATGTCCCTAGGGAAGGATCCCTCCCCTGCCAGAAGTAAAAGAAGGAGAATATGTCCCTAGAGGAAGGATCCTCCACCTGCTAAAAGAGCAGAATCTGTCCCTCCATCTGCCATAAGCCTCCTCTACGAGGATATATGCGTGAAAGAGGCAGGAAGGACGCTGATCTCGCCGCTGAAGGTAGCGAGCGTAACCTGGTACCGGTGCTCGTGAGCAGCGAGGCAGGACCAGGAACAAGTGTCCTCACCCCGCCCCGTCATCTCGCCAGCCCTTCCGGACCCTGGAGGTCATAGGGCACGCGCATGCGCGCTGATATCCACGTGTGTCTCTCTCTCTCTCTCTCACACACACACACGTTGCAGTAGGTGAGTGGGAAAGGAGACAGGATTTTTAGATTTACAAAAAACTAAGAAATTTTTAAGCAGCGCGTCTTACTACTCGTTTAGGTTATATGCTAGTGTACTAATTACGCTAATGTACTAAGGATTAGGAAGGTTAAATTTAGAGGAAGAGTACCCGCATTTGCTTTTAAAGAGAGAGAAAGAGAGAATGGAAAACCTTTTAGGAAAAATCACCCTTAGTACACCCAACCGAGATTCGAATGGTGGTTTCCCCGTCATCGGCTGTCTAGTCTAGTGGGGGATTCACGCATTAGACAATGCGGCCACTGAGTAAACAGTTCTTGAATAGTTTGTCACTAACTCAATGGAATTTGATGAGAAATTTTTTTAAATGGAGTGTGTTCGTTACAGTTATTAAGCGATGCGATAAGACGAAAAAAATTAGTAAGTGAGATTGTATGCACAACGATTTTTTTTTTTTAGCTTATAGCTATTATGATCGGAAGAGAGATATATTATTTAGTTCGGTCGCCTGTGTGTGTGAGCGTGTGTGTGTGTGTGTGTGTATATAGACTTTTAGGTCAGTGACAGACCGACGTTTTGGTCGCTGCGACACAAACGCCGCGACCAGGTCGCTCTAGTGTATTGCATCGTTTCATACGAGACGCTCACAACGACGTTTTCAAATCTGTCGCGGCGTTCGTGTCGCTAGTCTGACCACTCTCATATGAAACAACGCGCTGTACTAGAGCGACCTGGTCGCGGTGTTTGTGTCGCAGCGACCAGAACGTCAGTCTGTCACCGGCATTAGCCACTCTGGCGGCACAGAGCGTTGCCCAAGATACACCTATGGAGGCTGTCCACACGTTGTACCCGCAATGAGATGTGATGATAGTGATTATAAAGGTGTGAAGCCAGTCATAATCTTAAACCCGACTTAAGCTTTCCTAACCAACCCTGGTGACCTTTGGGATGGTTCCCCTTTCGGGAATAATACTCCACATTAGTGTGAAAAATATTTGGGAAAATCCACAATAAATATTTAGTAAGCTGCACCCAGTCGATATTCAAGACATGACCTTGTTACAGGCAAGACAGTATTATGAGTCTGACGCCTTGTAATACGTGACCACCGGTGGGTTTGGATGAGAACTAATAGTATAATCTCTCAGGGTGAGTTACAGATGTTACCTGTCACTTCGGTGGCCGCGGGGTCTAAGGCGTCACTCGAGGATTGCCGATAACGCGGATGTCGGGGTTTGACTCTCGATAAGATGTACTGATTTTTTTAAACCAAATGGTTTCCCAATCTCCTTCCTTGCAAGTGCTGGTTCATTTCCTCTAAAATCTACATTACTTATCCCTGCACCAATAACGTAATTAAAATACGCGTAGACTGAAAGAAGCGTTTGGAATCCAAAATGTAGGCTTCTTTAGTCTAAACAGGGCTTAGGGTCAAAAACTGGACTCTCCTATCTTCGCAGTCAGCCAAACTGACCACTCTACCACCTGGATGGGGGACTAATGACACGATTGTCCCGCCTTATATGGCAAAGTAACATTAGTTGCAGGCAGAAACTCAAACGAGAAACTTTTCTTTTAAAAAAACTTTGGTTTATAAATACGTTTCGCGCTAACCTGATGGTTAGTTTCATAATTATACCTCATGAAACTACGTTTAGCGACGGATGAAGACTAGCGCACGATAAGTTAGTTACAAAAGGAAAGATACAATCCATGAACATGAAATAACGGAACTACATTAATCTAACTCACGGCAGCTTATTTAATTTTTTACACACACACATCAATAACAATTATTTATGCATTATAAAATAACAGTAGTAGTGCTATCTCGATTCTTCTAGCTAGGACGATTAAACCGTGGTTAGTGTCCATTTTAGAGTTTTCATTTTGTCAGTTTTTTCAATAAAGTTTGTTTTTTCCCTCCCCGCATCTTAGTTCTAGTTTGGGCTGTACGCATTTTATTTGAGATGTAGGGCAATTTTTGCAGTTTTTGTTACAAAAATCTTTTTTTATTGGTCAAAATAGATGAAATGTTTCTTCAATAGTTACGTTTAATTTAATTTCCTGCAAATAGTTATCTTAACAATTCTTAAATATTTGTCATGGCGATAGTGGAATTTTAACAAAACCTTTTAAATAAGAGGTTTTATTTTGTCGTCGCATCTCACTGTCCGTTCTTG
The DNA here is from genome assembly GCA_902155825.1 of Timema genevievae. Classification (NCBI taxonomy): domain Eukaryota; kingdom Metazoa; phylum Arthropoda; class Insecta; order Phasmatodea; family Timematidae; genus Timema; species Timema genevievae. Next base: position 340,844 of record CABFWO010000097.1, read on the forward strand.
CAATAATCTTTTGGGGAAAAAACCCACTCAAATGTTAAGGATGAGGAGGGCTGAGTTAAGATGAAGTGTAGGCCTACCCGCATTTTCATAGAAATGGGCTGGGAAACAATTTAGGAAAGAGCTACCAGGATTCGAACCCCGGTCTCCCCGTCATCAGCAGACCAGTTCATTGCGAGAGTGACTCCTTAGCAAGGGCTTAGAAATCTAATTCTACTAGGGGAAGGGTGGAGGGGGGTCCTACTAGATAATGTATCTATTATTTTAGTCAATACAAATTTGTATACGTATATACGGAGGGGCACATAAAATTCCATGGGGTCGAGGGGTACTGATCCCTCTGACCCCCATTCGCCCCTTGTTTTAAGCTCTAACGCCTTAGGACTGGAGTTAGCAACCTCTTTTAGGCCTTGATCGACTTATAATCTTACCAAAAGTCCCACTATCGTTCATCGTTCCTACACTCCACGTTTGCTTCTTTTTTTTTTTCTGTCCACACATCTTATTTTTATTCCTTAAATTCAATCTTAACCCAAATACTTATGTCCCTACCTTTATGGAAAAAAATAGAATAAAAAATGTAAATTTTCATACCAAATATTATTTGAAAATACTTGTTGATATATTTGCGAGTTTTAAGGTGGGATTGAAAGGGACGCGAGAAAAGGTCAAAGTTTTGGCGGTTTTTATGGCAAAACTTTTTTTTTTGGCTGAAACAAATAAAATATTATTCTAGTAGAAAAATAAAGTTTTATTTTCTTCACATGGTGATATCAACAGTAGTTGTTGAATAGCTGTCATGAGCATAGCGGCGTTGGATGAGAAATATTTTAAGTGAAGAGAAAAGTCTGTCATTGAATTCCAGGGACACAATTGACAGATATTCAACCACTATTGATATCACCTTGTGAAGAAAATTACTCTCTTGTGTTTCTACTGGATAAATATTTTATTTCTTTTTCTCGCACTCCCTTCCATCAGACCTTTAACGTTATTTGAAAAGAGCTAATGTTGAGAAAAATCTGTAAGATAGCGTTTGTGTCACTAAGGATAAGGTGAAAGTGGATGCAAACGTTCCGTTCCGTTGAGATCCAAACAATCTTTCTTCGTCAGCGGTGGAGTGACTGTAAAGTCTTGGTATGAAGTTTTGGGGGTGGGTAAGGAGGGTGTGGGAGGGGCGGGTTACCAGGTATATAGTCCTTTCTGGCTATTATGAATGAAAACTATAAGTCAGCGACCAAACTAAACCTTTTGTTCATTTTTAAAGTTAACCTCAACTTGATTTAAACACTAAGCTCATTTAGTTTATTTTAACGATGAATGATGGTCAGAGTTCAAATCCCGAATGGGTAAACAAAGGGTGCATCTTTCTAAATGGTTTCCCTTCGTCCCTCCGCAAAAATGTGGGTACATTTCCTCTGTTTTAGATATTGCTCATCATCAACAAACTAGTGTAATTAATAAAAATATAAATAATAATCACACTAAGTGTGCTATATACAGGTATGCCGAACTAATATATCTCTACATGATGTCGAGTATGAGTATTTGTTAATTACGGTTTTAGCCTCATCTAAATATTATTTAAATTACAAAATGACATCTGGACACGGGAATTGAACTTGACCTACAAACTATATTTTGATAGTTGTTATAAAACTAATTCGTTACCTCTGAACAAAGGGGAGAAAATACATTAGAAAAAATTTGACGAAAAAGGACATAAAAAAAGTGTGATTGAAAATTTAGGCCTATAAGTGTGTTATGATTGTGGCGGTGTAATATTGATGTAAACATTATGTGAACAAATGCACATATTGTTAGTGTCCATCTGGACATGTCTGTAACCTGAACCTAGTTAAGACAGTAGTGGCTCTCAAATTATGTTACGTGATGCCATTTTAGGTTGTCGGTGCTGTTTTTTTAAGCTTTTTTTCTAACGCCATGTGTGTGAGAAGGGATGAGTTGTCCGCTCTATTCTGACCAGGCCGTTCTGTTTCGGTTATTATAGGGTTGTATCAGATATATTTTCAAAATCCAGGAGCAAAATATGAAGCACCTCAGCTTGTATCAGTTATCATGAGTTTCATATTAAATATTAATGTGAATGAAGTACCATTATAAAGTTAAAAGAAATCGGCATTAATAGATTAACTTCTCCCATTTAATACACACGTTTAAGTATACAAAATAATTAATTGAATATTGCATTTATTTGGCAATACTTACGCAATTAATTGAAGGTTCATTGAAATAATATTAATGTTAATTAATAAACCTCCTCAAGTACTTCTAACATTCAAAATATGAAATCTTTGTATCATTTGGTTTTTCTAAAAATTGTTGCATTAGATGCCAAAATTTTAAACTTTGTGTAAACACTGTGCTTAAATTATATATTTAATCTATATTTAATACACTGATCCAAGTTTGGTTTAAGAAGACCTACTAATATATATATAATTACTACATTATTAATTTTGGGCCATACACCCTTAAGTGTAAATTAGCCTTAAAGTTATTTTCATGAGGAAATGAGAACTTCTATTTTGTTTAATATATTTATACGAATTTTTATCGAGTTGAGTTTGAGATATCTATTTTTTCTCTTTCAACCCTTAAGTAAAAATAACTACCATTAATTTTAAGGTTGGATGAATTATTTAAAAGACCTTAGAGAAACCTTATAAAAACTCTATATCCCTATTGGTAAAATAGTTTCGTCTCTAATCAGAGATACAGACTGATATTATTTCAAAAACACACTTTTTCGGATTCAGGGGGTCATGAAACGTTGACATCCATCAAAATCTGAGTTTGATGTTTTTTTTGACAATTAGTATTTTTTTCTCAACCAGAGAGGTGCAAGAAGGTAAAAAGTAACATTATATATTAATATATTAACTTACAAATTTCATCTCATGGCCAATATGACTAAAAAGTAATATATCTTTATTTATTTAACACGTGCACATTTGTACAAATATCTCACGCTATATTCTTTGTTCAAAGTTATTCTTAAAATAATTTCTAATTTTTTTGCTAAATAGTTAATAAGTTGATTACAACGTCTTGGACTATTCAATTATTTAAAATATATTTTGTTAATTCTAAGTTAAATATGATCTTAACTTTAAAATTTAAATCTGGGAGCATAAAATATATTATGGAGAATAGAGCCCTTAAGAGATGAAATAATTCTGCATTGACGGAGTTTCAATTATAAAGGCCTAAATAATAATTTGATAACAATTCAAGAGATTAATATTTTGGAACAGATGAATCCGTTCAATAAGATGCACTTCATTTTATTCTCACTATAGTTGAGAATTGAATATTATAGTGTACATGGTAATCGAACCCGGACCCTTGTGCTTGGCGCACTAAAGCTTCACCAGTGAGCTACCTACTCAATATCTGTACAATGCTAAGACGTACTTTTCAGTCATTCTTTAAAGCAGAGTTGGTGAAATACGTGTGGTAGATCATAACTCTTTAATAGCTGTAATATTATATTATAGACAATAATTATTTAATACAAATTATATTCAAGAAACCGTTAAAAAAAATTAATAAAAATTAATCAAACGGCAGCATGAAGATACCCTGGATCAACGATAGAGTGTGTTTCGGATTGTTATTAAATGGTCGACGATTTTACACAGCTATTACCGACTAACCCTTAAAATATGAGTGATAAATGACCCTAACACAGGATTAGCCCTAGATAGCTCAGTGGTAAGATATTGACGTGCTAAGTTGGAGGTTCCAGATTTGGTTTCAGATTTCAAACGAATTAAAGAAGTTAGTTATATAAGTTCAATAACATAATTTAGGTTTGAAGTCATTTCACTAACTTATTAGCGGTGTGGGCTTTCCGAATTTCTTCGTAAAAACGTTTCATTGCCTTGGAATGTTTATTCCTTTTGCCCTTTGCATATCTTCTGGCATCTTTAAGCTTTTGTGGGGCCATATTTTAAATAATAAAAATGTTCTTTTCACTACTATTACACTTCACACATCCCTAAAGACATTAAATGCAACTACACTCAGCCAACATTGAAAAAAATCCTTTCATCAATCGTTGCACTCGCTACACTGACTTGAAAACGGTGGAGAGCCAGGTAACAGTCCCTAAAGAGAGATGGTGATGGGTCAGGGCGATAAGCTTCACAAGCTTGCCAAAACCACTGGCAACAGATTTATGGTTTCAAGGACTTGGACTTGGAGTGAGAAGGGATGAGCTGTCTGTTCTACTCTGACCAGGCCGTTCTGTTTCGGCTATTGCGGGGTTGTATCAGATATATTTTCAAAATCCGGGGGCAAAATTTGAATCTCCTCAGCTCGTATTAGTTTTCATGAATTTCAGATTGAATATTAATGTAAATAAAGTACCATTATAAAGTTAAAAGAAATCGGCATCAATTGATTTACATCCCCCATTTATTACACACTTTTAAGTATATAAAATAATTAATTGAATATTGCATTTATTTGGCAAATGTTTACGCAATTAATTGAAGGTTCATTGAAATAATGTTTATTTCAATTAATAAACCTCCTCAAGTACTTCTAACATTCCAAATATGAAATCTTTGCATCATTAGGTTTTTCTAAAAATTGTTGCATTAGATGCCAAAATTTCACACTTTGAGTAAACACTGTGCTTAAAATATACATTTAATTAATATTTAATACATTGATCCAAGTTTGGCTTAAGAAGACCTTCTAATATATATATAATTATATATATAATTATATATATAATTATATATAAATATTATATATATAATTATATATATAATTACTATATATATAATTATTATATATATAATTATATATATAATTACTATATATATATAATTATTATATTATTAATTTTGGGTCATACACCCTTAAAAGACTCAAATATCGACTTTTAATGAAGATATAGTTTTCTTACGCGATTTATTGAAGATAGCCACGAGATCGACCGGTTGCTGACACCCGTCTCAGACCATTCAACCACCGAAGTGGGTAAATGATTAATATTTTTATTTAGCACCACGTCTTACTACTTGTTCGGGCTATACGCTTAAATACTAATTACGCTAGTGGATTAGGCATGATGAAGGTTGGATTTAGAGGAAGTGAACCCGCATTTGCGTGAAGGAAGAGTGGAAACACATTTAGGAAAAACCACCCTCAGTTTACCCAACCGAGATTCGAACCTCAATTTCCCCATCCTTGGCAGTCTAGCTCAACACGAAACTAGCGCGTTAGTAAAATACTCCATCGAGGCGGGTTGAAGTGGGTAAAATCTTGTTCAAATGCCACAATGCCCATGACAGATATTCAAGAAATGTTGAGAATAATATTTGCCGAAAATTAAACTAAACGTATTAACCGTAGTACTATTTTATTGATGTTGCGAAAAAAAAAAGGGTTGGTTTTTGTAATAAGAATTTCAAAAATACGAACCTGAATTCACGTTTCCTTACCCACCACCTTAACTACACCCAGTGCACCTGGCTACGAACCAAAATATTCCAGGTTCGATTCCCAGCTGGTGCCTTGGGTATTTTTCTCTGAAGGGGAATTATCCTAACGGTCACCAGGTTCTGGTAAATTAGTAATAAGTTAGGTTTAAGACTAGGTCCTCCATATTCCCTATCATCACATCATCTTATTACGGGTACGTGTGGACGACTTGCATAGGCGTACCCTGGGCGCTCTGTGCCACCAGATTGGCAAGTTTATTTATTTATTTAGCACCACTTATTACTACCCGTTCGGGTTATACGCTTAAGTACTAACCACACTAATGGATTAGGAATTGGGAAAGTTGAATGTAGAGGAATTGAACACGAATTTGCGTGGAAAACCATTTAGGGAAAACCACCCCAGTTCACCCGATCGAGATTCGAACCTCGATCTCCCCGTCCTCGGTGGTCTAGCTCAACACGACTGGCGCGTTAGCTAACTGCGCCACCGAGGCGGTTGATTGGCAAGTAGTTTACAAACAGGTGACAAGACTGGATAACATGTCCTTCCCGGTCGATATTGCCATACGCTAAAAAAAAACAAAAAAACTACACCATTAAGGTAGGGTGGAGGAAAGTAGAACTCTAGAGGAGGAAGATAGAGGACACAAACTGCTCTCGATACGCCTAACCGTAATTTGAACTACGACCACCAGCAAACCAGACTAACTATCGTAATTAGACCTCCTGTCAACCGATGTGGGTTGTATGTTCATAGATTATACTTGTTTTTTTGTTTCATCCCCGTGTCTTTTTACCTGTTCAGGTTGTGCGTAAATATGATAATTACTCTTATGGCGTAGGGATGAGGAAGGAAGCAGCTTGGAGGCTAACTACCTGCATTTGCGAGGATGTAGAGGGGGAAACCATTTAAGGAAAAAACACCTTCAGTAGACTCGACCGTGATTCAAATCCCGATCTCCACGTCTTCAGGAGGTGACTTTAATACGAGAATGACGCCTTAGACTATTCGGCCACTGAAGCGGGTAAACTTGTTATTACTACGGACAATGATCTATTTTAATTTTATTTATTTGAGGTATGTGACGTGCACATTATGAATCTACTGATTATATCAGCACATGAACATTTCTATGAGCGAAAGGGTTTACCAATTTTGACAGGAAAGGTATGTTCACATATTTTCCATGTTTATTTAACATGGGATCAGCGGCTTTACTTCCCCTCCTTAAAAGGAAGTTGTGCTAAGAATTTTTAGCGTTCAAGATAAATCCGCCAACCCCGGCTGGTTTTAAACCCACGAACATCGGGTCTTGAGGCGAACACTTATCTAAGGCCTTCTCCTCTTACAATTTACGTTTACGGTGATTTTAGCACCCCATAAATGTTTCTAAGGCTGTTAAATATCTGTAGCCAGTTATTTTATTGCTCAAACACTCGCCCACAGGATTACAAAAGTTGCATCTTACCTAGCACGGGTTTTACGTATTCTTTTTGTCATACATAAAAAACATGTCGGTGACCCCTTGATAACTCGGAATATCAAATGGGGTCTCGACCCCAGAGTTGCGCACCAATGCTCTAACAATCTCAAGTTTCTGTGAGTTATTGACATACTTCCAGTAAATACCAACGTATCAGAGTTATTACCCGAACGTTACATCGTATGTATGTCTTTGTGCTTATGTATCTATAGTGGGCCGAGGGGGACCGGGGTTCAATACTCGGTCCCGGCACAGATTTAGCTGATTGCCAAACCCTTCTGAAGAGATATGTATTAATCACAACTTGTGAATGTGAGGAATTCCAGGCCTCCACCGTGGTTCGAATCCCACGTTAAACTGTAGTTCCTTCATTTTCATTTCACAATCGTCCTACCATTACACATTAGCGTAAGTACGTATAACCCGAACGGGTAGTAAGACGCGGTGCTAATAATAATAATAATAATAATAATAATAATAATAATAATAATATAGTGGGCTGACTCTGATATGACATGAAACACTGGGCGTTCTTTAAATTGTATCTGTCGACCTCGGTGGTCTGGTAAAGTGCTCGCCTTGGGACCCAATGATCGTGGGTTCGAATCCAACTTAGATCAACGGATTTTTTTTACTGAGCGATAAAAATCCGTAGCACAACTTTCTTCGGAGTGGAAGTAAGGCCATTGATCCCGTGTCGATTGTGGGGTGTGAAAGAACCCTGGGTCAGGATTCACTAACGGGAGAAAATTATAGTTGCCCCGGCGCAAGTTTGAAGTATGTGCCCAAATCCCTATCCCGGTTAAAATTGTAGGCCCTTTCACTCTCGCTCATAGAAATTCTCGTTCGTTGATTTAATCAGTCGGTTCGGAAAGTGCCCGTTTTATACCTCAAACAGATAAATAAATACATTTATGAGGTATTTAATTCTAATCCCGGAAGGAGGTTTCAATCGGAATATAATGACGGTAACTCATTACCTTCTAAAACCACGTACCTCAGACACAGTAGTTATCTCTTTCAGGTTTATTAACGATTTAGTTAGGCACTCTTAGCTTGGTCGGTAGCGTGTCTGTCTGGTGAGTTAAGGGTCACGTGTTAGATTTACCTGCATAGCTGAAAAATGTATAATCGGTGAAATGTGGGTTTCCCCTTTCACAGTTATGACGGTCTTGTGTCTGTTCTAGATTTACGTTAGTATATTTTATATAAACTGAACAGGTAGTAAGACGTGATACTAAAAAAAGAGTTACCAATAGTTTATAAGTCGTGTAATGATATCCATTGGTTCAGAAAGAGCAAATTAAATACCTAAAATAATAGTTTAAAAAAATAGCAATTTAATCTGATATGTTTTATTTAATTGTTTGAGGTATTTAACGTGCACTTTCTGAACCGACTGATTATATTAGCACACGAGAATTTCTATGAGCGAGAGCAAAAGGGCTTACCAATATTACCTGTAAAAGTATTTTTACATACCTCCCAGGGTTCTTTTACATACCACAATTGACATGGGACCGACGGATTTACTTCCCCTCAGAAGAAAGTTGTGCTAAGGAATTTTATCGCTCGAGTAAAAGCAGTTGACCTCAGCTGGGCTTGAACCCATGATCATCAGGTCCTAAGGCGAGCACTTTATGACAACCGAGGTCGACAATCTGGTATTAGAGGTGAGAAGGGTGGCTTAGAGAAGATACATCCACAGTAGCGTAAACAGATAATGGGGAGAGCTACAGAGAAAATAATTGCTTTTGAATAGCCACACCTTAATGTATCCGGTAGGGATTCAAAACTAAACCTTAATGATGTGAGTCTAACATCTTAGACCTCTCGATCACTGGAAGGGGTGCTCAGATTTTTTTTATATGTCTGGTTTAAAAAAAACACCATTTCGTCAGCCCGCAATCCAGCTATACCGACATAACGGCCACCATCTGTTGGCGAAGATAGTGCAACCTTCTGCGGACAGAAGGTGTCATGTGGCCAGCATATCCAACCCTCCCGCCATTAATATCAGTATTCTATACAAGAGCCTCTACTTCTTTATTGAAGTAACTCCTCATTTGTCCTCACGAGACTTGAGTTGAGCCCAATCGTAACCCACTGGTTCACAAATAATTTGGTAGCATCAGGAATCGAACCCAGGGCTTAAAAATATAAGCCATATTATGTAAATATCGGTGAATATTACATGCGCGTGTGTTAAGTCTTCATATTGTTACGAATATTATTGTTAGTGTCTGTAATGATAGCAACATTTGAGGGCGTTGATGGAGTAATTCTTATAACATTATAACTTTTCTCTATTTGATTATCATCATCTGGTCTACAGCGTATTGGAGAACCTCCGCGTGAGTGACACTTTCAACCGCCAAGCGCTGCAGTCGATACGAGAATGTAATATAGAGAACTGGTATCGCGGTTATTGCTTTATTGAAAGACGTTTAAATAATGTTTCCGGTGGCAGCCGTTCGTAGGATGAATTAAACTGAAAACCCGCTTCGGTGGCCGCATGGTCTAATGCGCCACTCTCGCAATAAACAATACTTCATATGACAGGGAGATCGGTGTTCTACCCCGGTCGGGTGTACTGAGGGTGGCTTCTCCTGAATGGTTTCCCACTCTGTCTCTTTCTCCACAAAGAAGCGGACACACTTCTAAATTCAACCATCCTCGTCATTAACACATTAGCGTAATTGGTACATAAGAGTATAACCCTAATGGGTAGTAAGACGCGGCGCTTGGAAAAATACGAATAAATTGAAGTGTAAACATTTTCATTCGCTCAATTTAACTACAATTGTCTTTCTGTTTTTAAGAATTTGGTTCTTGAGTTTTTTAGATTTAATTTTCGTTTGGATGGAAGCTTCCCATCGAAGATGCTGTGTTATAAGAAACTGTCAAGATTTCCACATCATTTACTTCCAGGGGCGTGTTGTGGAGTGCTGCCAGGGTAAGCATGGTTAGTTGAAAATGTACTTTTTATGTGTTCTCAGTACTCAGTAGAACACTAATTGGCCAGGTATCAGCATAAATACACTCGCATGTAAAGTGTAAAGCGCAGAGTCTATGTATTATTTGTTAAATGGGGACTGATAGAGGCTATGTATGGTTGGTCAAATGGGGACTGATAGAGGCTATGTATGGTTGGTCAAATGAGGACTGAAAGAGGCTATGTATGGTTGGTCAAATGAGGACTAATAGAGGCTATGTATGGTTGGTCAAATGGGGACTGATAGAGGCTATGTATGGTTGGTCAAATGGGGCCCGAGAGAGAGAGAGAGAGAGAAAATAACAGGTACAGTTCAGCAAGCTTTGCTTACACTGGAAACACTCTACGACACGCTATTGTTTCGTTCGAAGTCATCATTAGTACTCAGTTTGGTGTTACGTACTAGAATGTGAGCCAGGCGCATACCTTCTTCGGATTATAAGGAATTTAGAAGTGTCAAGACCTTACCATACTTGGAAAACATTTCTAAAACAATTGAAGGAAAACCCGCTTCGGTGGTCGCATGGTCTAGTGTGCTTCTCTCTCAATAGACTAGACTTTTAAAGACGGGGAGGTCAGAGTTCGATCCTGGTCGGTTGTACTGAGAGTGATCTTACCTAAATGGTTTTCTACTCTTCCTCCACGCAAATACTGGTACACTTCCTCGAAATTCAACTTCACTAATCCTTAACACATTAGTGTGATTAGTACATAGGCGCATAACCCGAACAGGTTAGTAAGACGCGGTACTAAACAAAAAAATTAAAGGGAAATTTCTTATCTTACATTTCCAGTCAGAAGAAGAATGGCCAAAAAAACAACCAGGTCTTGGAAATTGTGCTCTCGAGAAAGTTTTGTATTCGAAACCAAATGTCAACCAAAGAGAATACTTATTGGCTGCAATAAATAATACCTTTCCTCCCGAGTCGGTACTAGTAATTGTGCGGTGATCACAGAGGTATGACTGGATACACGCGCGACCGGCCCGTTATTGCGTGCATTATTTCCGCCAACCGATCATTGTGTCTGTTCGGGCTGACGGGATTGACCTCTGCGCATGTGACCTGCGCAGAGGTCAGTGTGTCACTTGAACGTGTTGTGTCTCCACCGCATTGCCCTTCATACGATGGTTTGACACTCGGCGACTTTGTGCTTGATTGGGAGATTTTTTTGGGGGGGAGGCAGCATTTTATAGAGATGAGTCTGTGTGTTTCGTTTTATCCCCAGAGGGTCTTTTAACCCCGACAGCCGTACATTATTATGTACCACAAACTACGTGCTTTGGTTCAATTTCTCAGTGGTCTGGCTTTTACAATGACGGGAAGGCTAGGGTTCGAATCTTGATTGGGTGTACGTAGACTTTTACTGAAATTCTCAGTTTACATTCTTCAAAAGTTTTTTTTAGCACCGCATCTTACTAACCTGTTCGGGCTATATGCCTATGTACTAATAATTACGTTAATGGGCTAGGGATAAGGACAGTTGAATTTTAGAGGAAGCGTATCCGCATTTGCGTGGAAAGCGAGAGTGGGAAACAATTTATGAAAAGACAACCTCAGTACACCCAACCGGGATTGAACCACGGTCCCCCCAAGCCATCGACAGTCTAGTATATTTCGAGAGTGGCGCATTAGACCATGCGGCCACCGAAGCAGGTTTCAAAAGGTTCTTCCCCTAGATATCTGACTATATATAATTGTTTTTATGTACTAAAGTTAGTTTGTAAGTCATAGGGCCATACCTGAAAGAGTGGGGGCGGTTTTGTATTATGATAGATGTTTTTTGTTTTGCATTCTTTCTTGACGCCACATGGTCTAACGCGCTACTTTTGCAGTAGACTAGACTGCCGATGATGGAGAGATCGAGGTTCGAATTTCGGTCGGGTGTACTGAGGTTTCCCCCCCTCCCCCAAAATGGTTTTCCACCCTCCCTCCACGCAAATGTAGGTACACTTCCTCAAAATATTACCTTCCTAATTCCTTAATCCATTAGCTTAATTAGTACGTAAGCGTAAAACTTGAACGGATAGTAAGACGTGGTGCTTAAAAAAGGTATTATAAATTTACTATCAACTTTAATTCTAATTATTTTTTTAACAGTTTTTAAAAGTACTTCAAACTACTTTTAACTTCAATATTAAAATAAACACTTGACATCTCCTTTCAGGAGACTTTGCCACGGGCTACCTCAAATAGAACCATCTCTCCCCTTCCCCAACCCACCTCCACGACTCAAACATCTTGGGTACGGCCCTGGTAAGTCATACCGGTAAACGTTCAAAAATTCAGTTATTTTAAGACAAATGTAACCTGGTTTGCCGCATTAAGCCAGGGATTCTTACATTTTCTTACACTCGCGACCTTTTCGCCCTAGACATTTTTAAGCGACCCCGGGTCTATAGGTCTATAAAAATAGGTATACAAATCAAACATTAACTAATAATAAATCATAAATAAATATATTTTAAAACAATTCTTTGGTATATATATTATTTTACTATTTATTAACGACGAAATCAAAGTTGCATAGTAATGAAATGGACGTGTTTGTCTATTTTTACATAAATAATTAAATCTTGGCTGAATATGTTACATTGCATGATGTAGATTGTAGAGCATCTTCAACGTTTTTCAGAGTTGATCGATATTTAGATTTTACAATAGTCAATGATGAGAACAACCCTTCACCTGAATACGTAGTACAAAATGGCAGTAGTATGTTTAGGGCCATTTATGATATTGTTGGAAATTCTGTCTTAATTCCAAGTCAAAATTAATTTAACGATTTTTTTTAGGAAACTCAAGTTTTAAACATGTGTACCTTAGTAACTCAGCAAATTCTTCTTGAAATTTTAATGGCAGATGACTGACTTTTTTGCTTTCAATTGAGTATGGTTTATGAACCCAACTTAGATATTTAGAATCAAAATTTGAAAGGAAGTATTACTGAAACTGTGTCTCCGGACACTTCAGATGATCAATTATAACTCTTACAATTAGAGCTTTGGGAAGCTTATTTTCAATTATGCAATCATCTGTAGCTGTAAACATTTATAAAGAACCATTTTACACCCTAGTCTTCCATATGCTAACTTTTATAGTAAAAAAAATTTCAATTTTATCTTTTAAAATAAATATTGTACAGTTTGTTGTGTTCAGAACCAAGGCCGCAGCGAAGTCGCGCGATGCACCACGGGCGAAAGCTGCCATAAACACGTCGGATTCATTACCCGTTTGATCTTGAATTCATTTTTGGTCGTTGAGCATTCAGAAAACTTTTACTGTTGCTAAATTTTTCGCGCCCCCCCCCAAATTCAGCTAGGTGACCCAAAGTTTAAGAAGGCCTGCTTCAAGCCATACAAGATAAACTTGCTTCCTGCAGTCGTCGAACTAGAGACCTCTAGCAGCGCCGAACCATCGTAATGACCACTAGGGCTAACGACTCGTGCCAACTGACCGACACAGCAATGTCGGTATAACGCTACCATCAAGCAGACCAGGAAGTGACTCTAGCCAGGAAACCAAGGAGAAATAAGAAGGGGCCGTTAAATGATAATTAAATTATCATAATTTAATTGATTACTGTTCTTAGAGTAAAACCTAACTAGCTATATGAGTTACCGCAAGTCATAAGTTATTATTTCTGTTTTCTTTCCGTTTCGGTTCAATCCGTTTGTAAAGCATGCTTAAAATAGTTACTAATGTGTAATGCCACTGTATTTTATTTATTTAAAATAACGTAACTGGTTGAGATACAAACCCCAAACACATGGGCTAAAGTCAAGGTTTGAAAACCCTTGAGCCATCTATATCCGTTTACGTAATAGTATGTTGTTTAATTTTTGGTTAATAAGAAAAGTATTTTGATAGTTCTAAATGAGTTGAAGGATTTGGGGGAAATGTGTATTAAATTAATTATTTGATTTGTGATTTTAATTAAAATGTAATTAATGATTAATGTAATGTAAAATCATACGTTTTGGGGTGGTCATCAAAATAATGTCCTTATATAAGGAATTAATTGATTCATCAGTGGTCGAACGTTATAGTAAAAAATAAATGTGTTTAAGTATCAATGCATCTGATATAATTGAATAACATTTTAGCAGGCATTAATTTTTTTAGCGAACTCACTCTCCTCTCATAATAATATAGATAGCTATAATTATGTTGTAAAAACTCTTTTCATTTTAATTGTTTGCTACATAAGAGTTTATTAATGATGAGTTTAAAATAAAGCATTAAAATTTAATTCGACTTAATATTTATTTGAAACGATTTAAAAAAATAGCTTCGCGTAAATATAGTATTCATTTTATTAAATAATGTATACAAATATGATATTCGTTTTAAAATAGTAAGATAAAAATATATTAAATATTTAGTTTAAAATAGTTCACTATTTATTTAATTAATTATGGAGAAGATTTTTTTTTTTAGATTTACTCTTACAAATACCATTTTTCTAAAATCTTTTATTTAATAAATTTTTCTTAACTTGATTTTGAATCATATATTAGCTAAAGACATATAAATGATATAATTTTCTATAACGACCCTTCTAAGATTTATATAAGTTTTCTACTTCTATAGTATTAAGGGGCCAATACACCTTCAGTTTATCGGAACATAAAACTGTCCGAATAATTGAACGATAAACTGAACGAAAAACTGAACTGAATACTTTCCATCTGTTCATCAGTTTTTGTGCCAGTTCTGGCGAATTTCGTCGTGAATACGCTTGCGAGTGTTTTTTAGTCTCTAGATTAGAGATTAAAACAACGAGCCAGTACAAGGTAGTAGGTTGTTTTTAATCAGACTTCCACTCCCAAAAATGGATTCGATTACTACTTCAGTCGTGTAGTATTTAATATAACCGTTTTGATTCAATTGACGAACCAAATAAGGGAACGTCAGCTTGAGCGTTCTTTTGGTCTGGACAAAGAGTAACTGCCTTCACGACGTTGATACTTTAATATTTCAAAGCTGTTTTGAGGAGCGGGTTGCTTCTTAACTTGGTGCACGCAGTCTAAGCACTAACACATTTAGACGCCAATGTATAAAATAGAAAGCGAGGGAAGATATGGGAAGTTCACCCCGAGAGCCCCCTTGCCTATGTGCTGATAACCCTTTCCCTCTTCCTCTGACGAATTTACACAGTCACTTTAATATTTGCGCCTTGAAAACATTGCCTTGCTTCTTAATTTTACCTTTTTCTGGTTTTATATTCTAGACATAGATATTTGCTGCCACGGACCTTTTTTAATCTACAATCCGACAGGAAGATTCCTACAAGCCATTTTATTGACCAAGCCTAAGTTGTAAAGCATTTATAAAAAAAATACATTCCCAAAATAACTACTTGGAGATAAAAATAATAATTTTTTGATAATGTAGGAATATTTTTAGAAATATTTAAAAATTTTTGGTTTTTGTTTCAACGCTATATCTTGAAAGCTCTCTAAGTAAAACGTAAATTCACTCTTATGGGAACTCCTATCTTAACCAGTCGTGACGTCACAGATAGGCAACGTCCTCAATAAAGTTATCTTCGTCATAATAAGCTCGAATAGGCCCAATAAAACTTAAAGAAATTACTAAATAAAATATTTCTCAATATCTCATCTTGAACTGCGATGCTTTACTCTAAACATTCCAAGACGTATAGGGAACGGCCCAAGTAATATCGTAATCCGCTAAATTTACTTGTCAATATCATATTAATTTATAATAGTGCTAGCTGCTTTTACAACAACCGTAATAAATTAACAGGACTTAAGAACGAAGTTTCTCCTTCTAATGTACCCTCATTGATATTATCTATTTATTCCTTTCTTGATTGGAGGATATCAATTTTAGTAGCACAAGCTGCAGGTTTCTTAAGTATGGTAGGATATAATTACAATCGACTAGGTCAACGTAAATACATGTTGGAATTAATATATTTTAAGTATGAAAATAGCTCCATGATCAAAATTGTATTTACCCAAAGTATTTTTATAGTGGCAATTAAATAAATCTGTTTTCTAAGTGACGTGACAGTTTTAAAATAAATTAGCAAACTTTTCTTTGAAATACATTTTTGACCTAAAGTTGAACAATTTATCAAACAATTTTATCAGTTGGGCCTACGTTTAACATCGAATTTATTAATAACTTAATCTAGGGGCTAGGTATAAATAGAAATGTTAGGACAAATTGTACCCCAAATTTTGATGGGGGGAAGGTGAAAAAACCACAATAATTAACCACAGGTGGAAAAAAAGTATCGAATGCACACGGCCAAATATTGAACCTTGACCATATATCCTTGGAACTCAAGTATATCGTCATCCTGGTGCCTTAAAATGTGTGACCACCAATTAGGGTTTTCAAACCACACACGTACTGGTTTGGAATAACCTGTACTAAGCGTTGGGATTTTATTTTTATCATAACCCTACAAAAAAATTTTGGCAGATAAATTATTTAGTGACGAGGCTAGACACACATTGGTAGCTCTCTAACATTTTAATCTCTTGTTTATTTATCCTAAGTTTTATCTTTGTGTTATAAAATGGTTGTAGTTACTCTAAATCTTACCTGAGAACGATGACAATTTTAAATGTTTATGGTGGGGATGTAGACAAGACAGTAAGAAAAAGTCCGTATTTTTTCATTTTTTGTATAGACACTTTTGTTGGCCAAAATATATCAAAGAATTTTTCATGATAAACATGTAGTTTAATTTTATTAACATTGTGACCTCAACGATTGTTGAATATCTACCAAGGGTGTTCTGAAATTTAATAATAACATTTTCTTTTCATTTAAAAAATTTCTCATGTAATGCCGCCATGCTCATGACAAATATTCAACAACTGTTGATATCACTGTGTGAAGAAAATTAAACTATATGTTTATACTGGAGAGCTAGTTGATGTATTTTGGACAAAAAAATAGTGTTGCTATAAAGACTGAAAAAACACTTACTTTTCTTCGGTCTCCTAAGCTCCTATCTTAAAACTGAGATAGTAATATCTAGCGACTTCTACCTAAAAAATCAAGAACAATCCTAACACGACTCACAAACTAACTCAAACTTGAACATCACACTTAACACACAATTTCAGGGGCAATGGTGTTTATTTCTTGGTGCTATTATGATCAAATTACTAAAGTTTTCTTAATCACCACATCTCACTACCGGTAAGGGCATTTGTAGAGAAAGTGTATCCACATTTGTGTGGAGGTAGAGTGAAAAACCATTTTGTAAAAATCACTCTCAGTACACCCAACCAAGATTAGAGCCTTGATCTCCCCGTCATCGGCAGTCTAGTCTACTGCGAGAGTAGCGTGTTAGAACACGCGGCCACCGAAGTGGTTCAGATCTACTAAAGCTATTCAAAGTCTAGGAACGAACCAGATACCTTATCCACTCAACTACAGGGATATCAAGGTGTGTAAGAAAGTCTTGCACGTGACAGTAAATTACTTGATAGCGGTCTAGTATATATCTCGACAAAGATGAGCCGCAAATGTTTGTTGTGACGTCATAGACCAGCAGTTGGTCATCGCGAGGTAGGTTCGGTGTTCTGGAAACATTACTGTCACATTCGTCATGGCGGGTAGGTACCGCAAGCCACGTCAGTCGCAACTATAGGGATAGGACAATAGAAAGAATCTCTCGAAAACATAAAGGATATTCAAGATTCAAAGGTCCGACGCCTTAACGGAGTCAGTAGCCTGTCTGTCTACTGAGCTAAGGGTCACGGACTCGATTCCCAGCATGGCTGTAAAATTTATAATTGATGAAATCTGTGTTTACCGGCTCATACTGATGAATTAACGGAAGAGGGCTGGATGTTGTGTCTGTTCTAGATTTAAGTTAATCTATAAGTCGTATGCTGATAAAAAAAAAGTCGGTTCAGAAAGTGAACATTAAATAACTCAAATAAATGAAATAAATGGGATTCGAAGATTCGTGAAGATATCAGGTTAATTGATTAAAATAATTATAAAACATTATTTTATTTCAAAATTTTAATTGGGATTTGTACTAGAACTCTAATATTGCATATTTGTTGTTCAGCCTCAGCCTAATTATAGGACAAACTTGACCAGCAGACCCCAGACCATTAATTTAACATTTAGCTGAATGTATGAATGTTGTATTGAATGCATTATTGAGGACGATAATGTAGAGATTACTACGAGCAAGATGTCATCTGACAGGGTTAACGAGCTCAAATATTTAGGAACAATTTTTCTGTCAATAACGATATTAGATTGGAAATTAAGAAAACAATACAGTTGGGAAATTTATGCTATTACTCGGTCAGTAAGTTGTTGACATCTCGTACGCTGTTAAGGAATGTAAAAACTCAGAATATACAAAAAAATAATCTAACCTGTGGTTCTTTAGGGTTGTGAAACGTGGTCTCTTACCTTATAAGAAAAAAAAAAATCGGGGTTTTTAAAAACAAGGTGTTTATGATTATGTTTGATCCAAAAAAGGATAACGATATTGAAGAGTGGAAAAATGGAGTTGGTTAAATAATGACGATTTACACACCCTGTACTCGTCCTCAGACCTTGTTAGGATAATAAAATCTCAAAGATTACTTGTGGGCAGGACAGGCAGCGTTAATGGGATCATTTAGAGCCGTTTTCAGGGGATTAACTGGCAAACTTAAAGGAAAGATCGATCAAAGCACTCGACCGTTACTAAACTTCTTGATCGAGAATATTAGATTTAAAATGATTCGAAGTATCTGAAGGAGATTATTATTCTATCTCCACAGTCTATAGTTTGCACAAAATTAATTTTACTATTGAGATTTAATATATTAAATTCATGAAACATGTTTTTGATTGTATGGTATTTTATTACATAAAACATCAATATATTTATATATATATACACACAAAGATACAATAACAGTTAGCACCAGCCTCGAAAGACTCTCAACAACTTTCGAAACATGTTTGATGTAAATATGGTCCATTTGAAATCAGATTGCAAAGAAATAAAAATTACATTTTATTGGGCAATACATCTAAGTACAATGTTGCCAAGTGGCTTCTCTGCAAATCATTCTAGAATTCTTCTTATTAAAAGTTCATAATTTTAATATGTTACAATATTCCCTTTATCTTTTCGTTAACAATATGAACACAAAATAATTATCTACCTAATACATTTTTTCCTAATATTTACAATTTAAGAGTTTAAATAAACAGTTTGTGTTAGTCTTTGTGTTTTACAGTCTATAAGTGAATGTCAGTATCATTTCCTAATGAGGTTTATATCTCGTTAGCTCCACCGGTGGTTACTGTTTAAGACGGTCATTTAGATGTCACTATTAGTTCCGCGCAGGAACAGTTTCTCATAAAAGGTAAAATCAGAAAACTGCATCTTTCTCGAGCTGTACTAACTACCTAATCCAGGTGTTAACCGAGGGATGAGAAGAACTATTAAATATACCGCATTCGTTTGGATGAAGATGGAAAGCCCCGTAACGACAGCTCACAGATAGCTCTCCCAAACATTTGAAGATAGGACCCTACTTGGATTAAAAAAAAAGTTTTTTTTTATAATCTAGAAATAGGTAATACTTTTTTTTAGTATCGCGTTTTGATACCCGTTTGGGTTATACACTTTTGTACTAATTATGAGAATGGTTTTAGGGATTAGGAGGGCTATATTTAAAGGAAGTGTAATCGCATTTGCGTGGAGGGATAGTGTAAAACCATTTAGGAGAAACTATCCCCTCAGTATTCCTAGCCAACATTAGAACCTCATCACCCCGTCATCGGTGGTCTAATCTACTGCAAGAGTAGCGCCATAGTTCGTGCAGCCACCGAAGTGGGTCAATACAAATTAAAAGGTAGTTCCATGCAATTTATCTTACTACCCATCCGGGATATTTGCATATTTACACTAATGAAGTAGGGATGAGGTAGATACTATTAAAAGGACGTACACCCGAATTTGTATGGAGGGCTATTGGTAGACAGTTTAGAGAGAGAAAAAACACTTGGGTGCAACCAAAAGAGATTCGAATCCTCGAGTTTTGTTTGCATCACCGGCAAAATCGACAAAGGCAAACTGAAGTCTTTAATCGCTTGGTCATTGATTGGGGGTTTGTGACTGATAAAACCTCGAAGTTTTTTTATATTTTGAATCGAGTCAGGTGATGCCAAACGAGGTCAGGTAGTTAATGGTTGCTATTTAGTATATAGAGTTCAATTTTTATTGGGAAGTACCTTTTATAAAATAAAAACATATTTTTTGCGGTCAACATTTATAACATTTTACTACGTTATTTGTGTTATTTTATAGGTATTGATAATATCTATCGAAAGAGACAGCTGCAGATCACATAGCTTTGACATATAAATACATGAAAGTAGATCTAGTAACCATTCGAGTTGTCAGATAAGGACCTTTCCATGAAAATCGGGCTTAAACTCGCTATCCTCCGCTTATAAGCGTTAATAAATAACCAGAAAGCAGGCTACGTGTAGGGTAATAAACCATTACTTTTAACTAAAAAAATAATAATTTCCGTCATACCTAAAAATCTGAGTGGAACGGTCTAACTGTTCTTGTGAAATATATTCCTCCGCTTGGTAAAATAACCTGTTGGAGCATATTCGCGGCCCAGAAGCTGTGGAATGTAATGCCCAACGAGTTCATCGTGGACTGGGAGAGATTTATGGATCAACTACCGTGTTGCGCCAACTGGTTTCGTGGCAACGGTATTTCACTTACAACGCCTGCCATTAGTCTGCTAGATGTACCACTCAACAAAACTGCTAGGAGGGTAGTGTATAGTGATAGGCGTTAAGGCTATAAATAAGTGCTTTTAAACATCATAATATCAACAATGGTATGGTAAATTAACTTTCAAAACCTCGCGAAAAAAACGGCTACCCCCCCACACACACAAATTTTCAATTCGAAACGTACTCGAAGTGAATATATGAAATATTCTCGAAACTTAATTGAAGCTCGAATACTTTTTGCTATTTTTTATGCTCTAAAAAATATTCTATTATGGGTATCTACATAAGTTTATACACTAAAATTAATTGGAGTATGTTTTATTGTTTTCAATATATTTTGTCTTGTACTGATAAAAGTTGAAAAATAACACCTGGACATAGGAATCGGACTCAAGACCTTTGGCTTCATACACCAATAATCTAACCACTGAGATATCAAGGAATCGTCTCGATCTCAGGGTCATTCTTCAATCATATTTTAAGAAAGAATCTGTGATGAGCGTGCAAAAATCGTCGGATACATATTATGTGTGATCAATTAGCTTATTGAGTCGAAGATGGCTGCGTTATCTGACAGCTCGTGAACTTAATTGATCACATATTTGTAGCCGTTGATTTACGTACGTTCATCACAGACTCTGCTTTTAAAATATGAGTGAAGAATGACCCTGGGCACGGAACGATTCCTGGACATCTCAGTGATTAAAGCAATGGCGTTTTAAGCCAAAGGTCATGGGTTTGATTACCGTGCCCATATGTCATTTTTAAATTTAAATAATATAATATTTAAATGTGACTTTAACCGTAATCATTAAATATAATAGCGTAAATATTTAATGCGTCATTGAGTTTAGTTCATTTGTCTCCATTAAATGAACCATCAGACTTACAACAGTGCGTTGTTAACTGTTGTCAGGCAATTCGTATGATGCTAGGGATTTTTCAAAGAGCCCAATACTGAAATTTGTGTGGAAATGGAAGGAAAACTTGTGGAACACCTTTTGTTGTGATAAGGTAATAAATTTGTTCCATGTAACTCCAAATAAAATTTCAATTTTTATTATTTTTTATTATTACCGAAAGACAAAAATATATTCCTGTATGATTTGGTTTACTGATGGACCTAAGTTTACTAATTTTAATGAGTACTACAATATCATAAGGTTCTTAACTATTATTTTTAAAACACCTCATGTATAAATTATTGGATGAATCCTTAGAGTGAGTAGTTTATATAGAATAGATTTAAACTCTTTGAATTTGTGGCTAAAATCACTAAAAATAAAAAGTATCCACGATCACTCGCTGATTAGAAACATTGTTATAAGGTCTGAATCAATATCAATAACATAATACTAATAACACCTATTCAGTTAAAAAATATATGTTATACTTAACATCCCTATTGAGTGTACAAAATAGAAGTATAGTTGCTTTCAAGGCGTGATATATATCATAGTTGTTATTAATATTTTATTAACAGCGCCTGCTAGATTCTGAATATATATCCCTCTTAACATCCCAGCTGAATGAGTAGTGTATAAACCTGGCTGCAGTCAAAGTTAGGCCTTTGAAGTTGTTATTCATATTTTACTGACAGCGCCTGCTAGATTCTAGATATATACCCCTCCTAGCACCCCAGCTGAATGAGTAGTGTATAAACCTAGGTGCAATCAAAGTAGGTCTATGAAGTTGTTATTCATATTTTACTGACAGCGCCTAGCTAGATTCTGGATATATACCCCTCCTAAAACCCCAGCTGAATGAGTAGTGTATTTACCTAGGTGCAATCAAAGTAGGTCTATGAAGTTGTTATTCATATTTTACTGACAGCGCCTGCTAGATTCTAGATATATACCCCTCCTAACATCCCAGCTGAATGAGTAGTGTATAAACCTAGGTGCAATCAAAGTAGGTCTATGAAGTTGTTATTCATATTTTACTAATGGCACCTGCTAAATTCTGGATATATTCTCCTCCTAACACCCCAGCTGAATGAGTAATGTATAAGCCTATGTGCAGTCAAAGCATGGCGTTGTTATTCAGAAAATTAAACTAAACGCATCTACTGAAGTGAAATTTTAATAATTTTGTCCAAAAAGGTTTTTTCGTCAAAGCTATGACAGTACGGACAAGCCCGTTACCTTAAATCGCACTTTAATTACCTACTATGAAGCTTTCGTAAGTTTACGATAAGTTAATTCTCATCACTAAAATGTTATCACATTTTTTAATGCCTAATACTCATCTATCATATGAAAAAACTATTTTAGACAAAATACTATTGAAATCTAGCTATAGTAGTAAGAAAACAATAGGTTATTCAGTTAGTCACTTTATACAATCCCAATTCTATTACCTTAGTGAAAGTTTACATAATACAGTATTTTGTTACATATTTAATGTGCAAATACAATAGAGTCGTGATTACCCGACCCGGTTCTCGGTGTCAACGAGTGCGTTTTAAAATAAACAATCTGGTACATATCCACTAGTAATTAATAAAAAAAAAATCGATCGCAAACGCCTTACAACTGTTGAATTGGAGACAGTAAAGCATAACCGCTATGCATGTGGTTGGCGAATAATACAATACTTTTTGGTCGGTGTATATAGCAGCACTGTTTTGGTTTGGCTGGGAACAGAAGCTGTGTCAAGGGAGGTGTAGATAGCAGCATTGTTTTTATTTGGCTGGAAACAAAAGCTGCGTCAAGGGAGGTGTGTGTGAGGAACTAGGCAAACCCATACTGAAAATTATTTCACTTGGATTCCGTACTATCTGCCTTTTCCGTTATCCGGCCTGGGATACCTCCAATTTAGGCAGGAGGGTAGCAACTTTAGTGTACCTTGTCTACATGACTCTGCAAATGTTCGCGTAGCATTTTACCTATCCCTAACATTACTCTTCAGAATAATTCCTTTAAGTTGTGCCCTTTTCCCACTTAGTGCATTATTTAATAGCATTCACAGTGCATTCGTCAATAAAATGAGCTCAAATGCCCACATTTATCTTGCAAAATTTATATTTTCTGAAATAACAAACTGGGATATAAATGCTGGATTAAATAGCTACGCTATTATAGTTGTTAAGTATGGTTATAGCCACATACGAATATAATATTCTTTAAATTGAAAAATGATACCTGGACATGGGAACCGAACCCGGTATCTTTGACTTAGTATGTTAATACTCTTACCAATGAGCTATCCAGGAGTCTTCCCATGCTTAGGATCATTATTCACTCATATTTAATTTCCGAAAGTCCATCACAGACTCTGCCTTAAGATATGAGTGAATAATGGCCCTGGGCACGAGATGACTCCTGGATAGCTCAGTGGTCAGTGCATTGGCATACTAAGTCGAAGGTCTTGGTCTTGATTCCCATGTTCAGGTGTCATTTTTGAATTGAAATAATAGAATATAAATGTTATATTTACATAAAAAACTAAACTAAGTTTGCCCTATGCAGTTTTCCATTGTTTCTTTTGTTTCTTTGTATTATGATATGTTTGCAGCACAAATTTATACACCAAAATATTTTAATAAAAGTTAGGCTACCACATAAATACAACAGGGTCACTTTTTACACTTTAAGCTAATTAATAGTTCTTTATCGACACTAACTTATGCCCCTCATAAGCACAGTACAGTCCAAATTCCGTTCTTCGTAGGTTATCTGAGTCTGGATGACGTTGGTTTAAATCTTGACTGAGTCACAAGTTAAGTCTTCTCGGTTAGGGAAGCAATTCTGAAATAAGTGACTCAGGGTCCAATGAAAGAAGATCCCAGGAGTTAATATCCCGTTTTAACTGACAATTCTTTCAGGAATCCTTAAATGGGGTAAAAAGTCAAGCTAAGCCAAAATAAAATGGAGTATAAAAAGTCAAATGAGACGAATATCAAATGAGGTAAGAAATAAGATGGGACCAAAATCAAATGTGGTGAGTATCAAATGGGATAAAAAGTTAAACGGGGCAAAAACCAAATGGGGCGAAAATTAAATGGGGGGAGTAAGAAATGGGGTAAAAATCAAATGGGGCAAACTTAAAATGGGGTAAAATATAAAATGGGCAGGTTTGCAACATTCTGATGACATCGTCGACAAGGGAAGGAAATTGTAACATTTTGATGGCGTCATTTAGGGTCAATGATCTCAGGAAGAGTGATAAGGGGGATGACGTGACCGGGGAGAACCCAGGGAGAAGGGAATGTGTAAGGGTGCACCCAGTAGCTATTGGTATTTATTCTATACAACTAGAAAATAGCTCATTCGTTATGAAGTATTTACATCTATTTACTTTCGTTTGATTTGGATAGTGTTATGCAACAGAATTCAATAAATAATAAAACAACACTTATCTTTAATCCAACAAGACATTTCACGTGATGAATAAAAAGAATGTGCAACAGGATAGGAATTACCGAAACTACCTTAAAGGTTAAGAGAGATGTTGGGCGTATCGCAGTTGACGTCACAATAACATAAAACAAATAGTAAAAAACAACAAAGATACAAAATGTTCCCAGTGGTTATTAAGTGTGAAGGATAAATTGAGGATTGCTCGACCTTCAGGTAAGGTAAATGCTCATTTCCTAGCAAAGAAAACAACCGCAACTCCAAGTCAGCCACTATAAAAAAAAGATGGCAC
The DNA here is from genome assembly GCA_902155825.1 of Timema genevievae. Taxonomy (NCBI): domain Eukaryota; kingdom Metazoa; phylum Arthropoda; class Insecta; order Phasmatodea; family Timematidae; genus Timema; species Timema genevievae. Next base: position 366,222 of record CABFWO010000097.1, read on the forward strand.
GTAAATACTTTACTAGTTTTTTCTATTGTAGGAATTACGTAAATAACGTTCTGCTTAATTTTTTTCACAAACGATTCAACAAATTGTATTTTTAGAACATTAAACACATCCCAAAAATAATACTTGACAAAAGTTTAGTTATTTGCTTACTTAAAACAAGGCCGCATCCTTGTGACTTAATTTGTTAGTAGAGTTTCAACCAAAATTCTAAAGGACCCTGGTTAGATTCTTAGCTGTGTCAAGGATATTTTTCTATCTGTAAATGGATTCCTCATGTTATTCAATTAGTAAATATTTAAGGTTGTAATATTAGCCAAACTGCTCCATGTTAACTTAGTGTGTAAGTCGTGTAAGGAAGGATATCATTGAGAATTTATAAATTATCCTACACGTCAACCTCTCCAATAAAAATAAATAATTAAATAAATAATAAGTCCATTGAATAAGATTATCTTATTAATTGAAATATATTCATTGGTAATTTATTTTGTTTCGCTTTTTATATAATTAAACTACGTTTTGTATTAATTTATTTTGTGGCTCTTCGACTTATTTCTTTAAAGCCTACGTTAATCGACGAATGAATGGACGTTATTAAAGCGGCTGCTTCGGTCAACGAGAAAGTATCAATCACTGTCAGGCCACACGGTTTAAAATGCAATAGTCAGTGTCGTTTTCTGGAACTACTTCTCTATTTTCTCTAAGCGTATACTCCACTTCGACCCTCACCTACAACCACAATATATCATGACTTTAAGAAAGAGGGGAAAGAAAACTACGAAACTTATTATCTCAAGATAAAGAGGAAAGCTCGCTATTATTTCTCAAAATTAAAATTTTCTGTTGTGAGTCTATCAATAATTACTGTATTTGTTAGATTAAGGCTAAATCTAGAGCACTTTTTCATCGATACACGTCTCAAAGCTCTCCACATATGCTTAAAAAAAGTTGTTGAAATGAGCTAATGTTACATTAACACACACTTATTTCTATTAATAAAATTCAGACTACGCGGATGTTAAGGAAAAACATCCCTGTGGGATCCTACTACTTTATTTAGGTGTGAACTTTATTTTGAAATAACACATCCTATAATTAGTGTGTTAGAACTGAAAGTCTACGTGGCGATTTCTCGTTTACCGAGGCAGCCCAGTGTTTTCAATATAATAAAAACAAAAGTGGTTGTTGAGGTCTCTAAAAAAATATCTTGGGGCTTTACTTCAAACGCGACCCGCTTCGGTGGCGTTGTTGGCTAACGCGCTAGTTTCGTGCTAGCTAGGCTGCCGAGGATGGGGAGATAGAGGTTTGAATCTTGGTCGGGTGAACTGTGGGTGGTTTTCTTCTCTAAATGGTTTCTACAATCCCTCCACGCAAAGGTGGGTTCACTTCCTCTAAATTCAACCTTCCCAATTCCTAACTCATTAGTGTAAGTAGTACTTAAGCGTACAGCCCAAACGGGTAGTAAGACGTGGTGCTAAACAAAAACATTGACTTAGGTGATTTTTCTCCTGAATACAAGTTATTATAATATTTTTACTTTAAAATATAAATCTGTGGGATTTTTTTCAGGCACTTGTCTTTGGGTTATTAGCGCCTGTGATCGATTCCCTCTTACCACCACCAGTTTAATTCATGTGAATATTAAAATCCATCCTAATCGAGGCTCGAGCTACTCTCTAGAAGGACTTCTTATCACCTGGAACCTAAACGTCTCAACGCGCTTGCCCACAACTGCATGGCTACAGTACACTTTTTATAGCAAGTGCCTTTTAGAAAATATAAACATATTTTTTCGTGATCAACATTGATAACATTCTACTGCATTATTCGTGTTAATTTATAGGTATTGATAATATTTATCAAAAGTGATAGCTGCAGATAAAATAACTTGACATATAAAAACGTGAAAGCAGATCCAGTGTATTTTCTTTCTGGCAGATAAGCCTCTTTCTTTTGAAAATTGAACTGTCGCCTTGTCGGTTAGTATAACGCGATAGAAAGTAAAAAATATGAACGTTAAAATGTGTGATGTTACTTTTGAATCACCCTGTGAGACTAATTTGTAATATTTACAAAACGAATAACTAATTAAGGACGTGTATGAAGAGAAATGCAAATGAATACAAAATATCTACGATATGCAGGGACGGGAAGTTCAAGGTTATGACCTTGTTTTATTAATTTTACATCTTTTTTTCCATCTAAAAAGTCTGGCTTTCTTGGGATCTACTTACCACAGGCAGATTATTTGTACATTATCTATCAGTCCATTATTTCGAGTAATAATCACATAATAGATTGTGTTATAAGATTTTCCGACTAATCTAAACTTAAAAAAAAATCTGAAGTTTGTATTGTCCCCTATAATATAAATAATGTGGTGTTTGCCCAAAGTTTTTCTAAAACTTCTCAATATGATATAAAGTTAAAACTTCACACACTGATCACTCAAGGTGGGGGTGTAGAAGACGAAAGGAAAGGTATTTTTTTGTAGTTTTTATAGCAAAACATTCTTTTAGCTAAAATAAAACAATATTGCACCAACAGAAACAGAAAGTTTAATCTTATTCACATGGTGATATCGACAGTTGTTGAATATTTGTCATGAGCATAGCTGCATTAGATGAGAAACTTTTTAAACGAAGAAAGAAATTTGTCATTAAAGTCCAGGATACACATGACAGATATTCAACAACTGTTGATATCACCATGTGAATAAAATTAAACTCTTATGTACCTACTGGAGAAGTATTTGATTTCTTTTGAAAGATAAAAATGATAAAAAAAACTGCAAAAATACTGCCCTTAGCTTGCGTTCCCTACACTCCAGCCTAAATTATTATCATTTTTTGTTATGTACGAGACTTGTAAATATACCCCCTAAGACAGGGGCTTTCAAATTTTTGGGACCACCCTCCCTTCAAATGTCAGATTTTCCACGCGACGCCCTTATACCCAGTAGTTTCAAGGATCATTAGAATCCGGAACTAATATGAAGGGAGCGCTCTCACTAGAAAAAAAAAAGTGTTTTCTTGTATAATTTATTCC
>CABFWO010000097.1:376398-389648 GCA_902155825.1 Timema genevievae
TGAGGAATGCCAGGCCTCCACCGTGGTTCGGATTCCACGTTAAACTGTAGGTCCTCCATTTCATCTCACAATCACCCTACCATTACACATTAACGTAAGTACGTGTAACTCGAACGGGTAGTAAGATGCGGTGCTAATAATAATAATAATAATAATAATAATAATAATAATAATAATAATAATAATAATAATAATAATAATAATAATAATAATAATAATGATAATAATGATAATAATAATAATATTAAAAATTTACCACAACGTCTTACTATCCGTTCGGGTTGTACGCCTGAATAATTAAAAATGAAATACCCTTTAATTTATATTTTCAAGAACTTTTATCCTTGACCAAATAACTAATTGATTTAGTTGAATACAGGAATGCGTCTATATTTGTTTCTGATTGGCTGATCGCAAGCCAACGCAAATAAACGCAAGAGATGGACAGTGTTCATCCACTCCCGAGAAACGATTCCAACATGTGACTGGCATTGGGGGGGGGATCACCCTTCAGGTCTAATGAGGGTGGCCTTTCTAAGAAAAAAAAGAGTGTATTTTCATAATAAACTATTTAATTTTCTTATAACATTACCGATTATGACCGATCAATGTAATTTCGATCACACTCAAATATTATTTGAAATTATTTGATATATTTGCGATTTTAAAAGACTCAAAGATCGGCTTTTAATGGCGATACAATTTTCTCACGTGGTCGACTGAAAATCCGCCGAGAGATTGAACTGTTGTCGACCCCTTGCTTAAACCACGTGACCACTGATCTGGGTTGGGGTAAGGTACACCCCGATTTAAATACGAAGGAATTTTAGGTATGAGTTATAAAAGTTATTGAAAAAATTTTAATTTATTCATACTTCAAGTCATTTGATCTCCAGCTGTCTCTTTTGATATATATTAACAATACCTATAAATTAACACAAATAATATAGTAAACTATTATTAATTTTGGTCACAAAAAGATGTATTTCTGTTTTATAAAAGGCCTTTCCTAAAAAAATTGGACTATAAACACTTTTTTAACTGTCAGTTAAGACTCTTTAAATGGAAAATGGTCTGTAGAACAATAATATTAGACACAGTTTCGTTATTTACGGATAATAATAAGCAAAGCAATCCAATTAATTTTAAAACCTGCTTCTTGGGAACGTCACTAAACCAGTGACTCCATTTTCAACCTCAACTCACTTTCTTCACACTCATCAATGACAGGAACAAGTTTTTAGAGGTCGGTCGAACAGTTTCCACTCTCACCGGTTTGGGAAGTTATTTGTTTTGGTTTTTATTTTTTTGCCACTCTCAATCGCGAAGGCTTTTCACAAAATACTTAGAGATAAGTAAATAGTACTTTCTACAGTACTTGAAACATGCACAGGTGGTCGTGTTACTCTTGGTCGCCGTTGAAAATGGATGTCGGGACTATATCTCCAATATTTAAAAAAATAAAAATATTTGACATATTTAAGGTGGGATGAAGGGGTATGCATGAAAAATCCAGTGTTTTTGCAGTTTTTATATCAAAACATTTTTTCGGTCAAACTAAATCAAATATTTCTCCAGTAAAAACGCAGTTGTTGAATATCTCTCAAGGACGTACTGGAATTTAATTATAAATTTTTATCTTCATTAAAAATTTTTGTTAGATAATGCCGTTACGCTCATAAAATCTATTCAACAACTGTTGATATCAACATGTGAAGAAAGGTAGACTATGTTTGTATTGAAGAAATATTTTATTTATTTTGGCCAAAAAAATGTTTTGCCATAAAAATTAGGGGAGGTCGAGGTTCGAATCTCGAATGTGTGTACTAAGGTTGATACTTCCTAAACGGTTTTTTACTCAGCCTCCACGCTAATAAGGGTATATTTATATAAAGTTATATCTTCCTCATTATTATACTACTATAAACCACATGGCTGACTCACTCACTCACTCACTGACAATAATGTTTACCCACTTACAGATGAGCTAGAAACTTGAAATTTGGCAAAATTATATCTTCTAGCCTGTAACCGACGGGAAAATTAAAAAAATTTAAACTTTTAACCCCCCTCAAAAATCAAAATGGCGGAGAAACTTTAAAGTCGGTGCGGTATATACAATGCAATACCGGTAACTTTAAGTTATTACGTTCAAAACAACGCTAGACTTAGATTAGTTTACATCCACTTGCAAAGAAGACTCACTGGGGGTTTGGGGGCGGAACCCCCAACGAGAAAAGCGAGTCCTTAATCTATTATTGTAATTAATTTTTTTTATCACCGCCTCTCACCACCTGTTCAGGCTATACTCATATATGATAATTACTCTAATAGAATAAGGATGAGGGAGAAAGCCTCTTTAGAGATAATCTGCCCGCATTTGCGTGGAAGGAGAATGGGAAACCATATAGGAAAAAGCCACCCTCAGTAGGCCCGACAGGGATTGGAACCCCGATCTTCACGTGATCAACAGGCCAGTTTAACACGAGAGTGACGGCTTAGACTGTTCGGCAATTGGAGCGGGTTATTATTGTAATTAAATGAGCATAGCCCAAGTGGACAGTAGGACAAGATCCATATTGAGTGACTTAAGTCATGGGTTGTGCTGAGATCACGACTAATAAAAATAGAACGTAGGAATACTAGAATATAGTACGATTCTAGTAAGAAGGACGTCAAGTCATGTGATCTTGAGCTGTCACTTTTGATGGGTAATACCAATAGATAACACTATAATAATAATATTAATAATAATATAGTAAAAATGTTACCCAATTCGATGGTCGAATGGTCTAACGCGCTACTCTCACAATAGACTAAACTGCTGATGACGGGGAGATCAGGTTTCGAACCCCGGTCGGGTGTATCGATAGAGGTTTTTTCCTAAATTATTTTCCACTCTCTCTCTCCACGAAAATTCGAGTACATATCCTCTAAATTCAACCTTCACCATCCTTTACACATTACATTAGTGTAGCCAAGTATTTTCTTGAGAACCACGTCTTACTACCCGTTTGGGTTATCCATACCATATATATAATTTACCCTATTGTGTAAGGCATCAGCAAGGTTGAAATAAGAGGAAGTGAACCCACGTTTACTTGGAATTAAAATGAATTAAGACGTGGTGCTAAGAATTTTTTTTATCAATGGTGACTGCAAAAAAGTTTGTATTTTCCAAAAAAAAAATCCTACCAGAATCCTTCACAACAATTAAGAAATCTCAAGACAAACCTAATCAAGATAGTAAGCAATCCCATAAACTTTCTTCCCATGTTTAAAGATAACTGGGAACTCTTGAGGCATTTACGGTCCCACATGGTGATGAGAACTCTCGACGCAAACAATCGGAAGGTAACATTATTATCTCCGAGAGGTTAATAATTAGCGCAAGACATAACTTTCAATGATTGTTCTTGTCTGGGAGATGAATGCAATATCTCGCTGCTGGGAAAACTGCACCTTCATTAACTCGTAGTGAACCTGGCGAGGTTGGTCAGGGACACACCGACAGGTTTACTATATGGGCTTAGTGGGTTATAGCCCAGAAAGGCAAATTACTGATTGCAGGCGCAAAAAAATTATAAAAAATTAAATAGAAGTTTGTCGAGCGTACAACGTCTAGAGTGACTCTAACCGAGATATCTTAATCGACCTCTAGGAAACTTTGTTAAAAATTGACAATCGAATTATTATGAACTTCCGCTTATTATCTCCGGTTTATCGATTATCTGAAAATCGACCAATTCTATTGCTCAATTTTATGTACTTTTGTTGTTGTTGCTGAATTGGAAATATTTCTTGCCAAAAATTAACGAGATTCTCAGAGGCCTGATCCAAACCTTGAAAAAAAAATCTGAATGATACCTCCCATAACTTTCATATCTAATAAAAATTCGAGTTTTCACGCCCCTTAAGTAGGTGGCAGGCGCGGCTTTAGCCCAGGACGCCAGGCAAAGTAAATCAGCCCCTGGACACCAAGCTTCACTGAGAGGGTAGTTTAGTTATAGTTCTACCAAAATAGAAAATACATATTTTCAGAAAAAAAAAAGCATAAATATTGACAATTAAAGTATTAAAATGTAAAATTTGGACGAAAAACCACAGAGAAAATTAATAATAATAATAATAATAATAATAATAATAATAATAAGACTTAGCACTGCGTCTTAATACCCGTTTGAGTTATATGCTTAAGTACTAATCACGCTAATGGGTTTGGAATGGGGAAGGTTAAATATAGAGGAAGTGAACCCGCATTGGCGTGGAGGAAGAGTGGAAAATCATTTAGGAAAAATCAGCCCAGTTCACCCGAGCGAGCTTCGAATCTTGATCTCCCCGTCCTCGGCAGTCTATATTAACATGAAACTAGCGTGTTACCTAACTACGCCATCGAGAAGGGTGAGAAAATTAATAAAAGAGGAAAACTTGATGGCATCAGCCTGTAACTGAGCCATACCGACAGAGCGTCCACCGTCTGTTGGCAAAGATAGTGCCGACTTATGTGGAAGGAGGGTGTCATGTGGTAATCACAACGCAACCCTACGGCCGTTAATCTCATTTTTCTAGACCGGAGCCGCTTCTTGTCGACACGAGGCTAAGTTGACCTCATTCCAGACATAACGCTTCACAGAAAATCTGGAAGCATCAGGGCTTGAACCCGAGACATCTGGATCTGTAACGAAGAACTCTGACCACTAGACCACTGAGGCTGAGGCGGAAACATTTGAAAAAAAAAACCCATCCTGCAGCGGTTGAGAATAAATGTTTTTAAACTTGAAGAACTATAATTTGATTGGTACAGTCAATTCATTGCCGCCTTGCCTTATAGGCAGCCATCACTTGGGACCAGAAGATTTCCTCAGAGACTGGGAGTGGCTGTTGGAGGAGGGGGCGATTCCGACGGTGAGGTTAAGCAGAGCTCCCGGGATCAACCTGATTGGTTTAATAATGGAGCTAACGGAAACGCTTATCTGTCCTCTGGTACAAAATGAACTCAAGAGGAGACAATCCTGATCCATCATAAATATCTAAATTTCGGTAAAGAGGTGAAAGAGGAGGTGGATAAGACCAAGAAGAAGATGAAGATCAAGCTTCACTATACCGCTGCGAGGGTTGTAGGGGGTCATCATTGGGAGTTTCATCTTTTTTTAGGGGTCATTATTGGTAGTTTATTCGTTTTTTAGTGGTAACCATTGGGAGTTTAATCGTTTTTTAGGGGTCCTCATGGGTAATTGCATTGTTTTTAGGGGCCCTCCTTGGTAGTTTCATCGTTTTTTAGGGGTCACCATAGGTAGTTTAATTGTTTTTAGGGTCCATAGTTGGTAGTTTCATCGCTTTTTAGGGGTCACTATAGGTAGTTTGATTGTTTTTAGGGGTCATCTTTGATAGTTTTATCGTATTTTAGGGGTCACAATAGATAGTTTCATTGTTTTTAAGATCCATCAATGGTAGTTTCATCTTTTTTAGGGGTCACTCTGGATATTTTTATTGTTTTTAGAGGCCATCGTTGGTTGTTTTATTGTTTTTAGGGGTCACCACAGATAATTTCATTTTTTTTAGGGTCCATAGTTTTTTAGGGGTCACCATAGGTAGTTTCATGGTTTTTAGGGACCATCAATGGTAGTTTCATCGTTTTTTAAGTCTAATGATTGCTGTTTTCTTTAAATTCATTTTCCTATTTTTCTTCCGAAAGAGCAGTAAGACGTGAAGCTCTCAAGTAATTACATTTATTCACTCTTTAGTTCGACACCTTAGCTCAATCGGTAGCCTGACTATCTACTAAGCTAAGCCCCAGGTTCAATTCCTGGCATGGTCAAAAATTTATCAATGATTAAATGTGGGTTAATCCCTTCATGGTGATGAATTAACGGCCGGGGGATGGGCGTTGTGTCTGTTCTAGATTTTTAAGTTAATCCATAAGTCTTGTGCAGATATAACCAATCGGTTCGTAAAGTGCAGTTAAATACCTCAAACAAATGAAAAATAAATACTTTAATATGGTACTAATACCTAAACCATCGATAGTATTTTTTTTTCTTTATTAAAGTGATAGCCAACAGTAAAATACTCTTATCAAGTTAACAATGAAAAAAGACAAGAAACGCATGGGTTTGCAAAATAGGAAATGCATCATATTAATTATGTACAAATTATTAAAATAAAATAAATTTACTAAATAAATCATAATAAATAGGGATCAACCAGAAAAAGAGATCAGTCAATATTAAATAATTAACTATTGATCAGTCCACGATAAAAACAAAGGGAAAATAATAATTCATGATAAGGACGTTCTTTTAACAAGTCTCTGATTTTACCCTAAGATGAAAATCAAGAATTAGTGCTGCTTATGCAAATGAGTGGCTGAATTTTTAAGAGTCATTGATATAAAATATTTCAGGAGTTCGAGAGGGCACAGTAATATTCTCATGTTCAAGCAAGAAATTGACAAGAAATGGTACTTTTAAAAATGTTAGCAATGATGATAATAATTTTAATGGGCAATTTACCAATAGAAGACTTTATCAAATCTTATTTTTAGCAAACGTTATCCATGACTTAATCCAAGGACTAGGAATAAAAGAGAAGATGTGGTTTAGATAAAGTGCACTCGCATCGGTGTGGAGATAGGCTGTGAAGCTCGAAGTGATAGATAGATCATATATAGAAAATCGTCCCTCATTGCATCCGGAGCGAGATTCGAACCTTGAGCTTTTCCATCATTGATTACCTTGAATGCGATTATAATTTAACGCCTTATCAGTACTTAATAAACTATCTTTATCTAGGATAGTACACTTACCACTAAACCACCGGTCCCAGGTGTAATATTTTCAAAAATTATAAAATATACCTCAATTTTCTTTCGAATGAACATATTTGATAGATAGAAAAAGTTACTAGAATTACACAAGTTGCAGTACACTTTGTATATAAAGTATACCCCCTCAACCTGAGTTGTAAAATATTGTATTCACGTAACTAACATATCTCTAAGAAAAAAAAAAGCATCACCTGAATTAAGGTTATTTTTCTTTATAGCTATTATGTCTTGTATTTTACATAAACTCGCTTTTATAGTTCTACCTAATACCTATAAGTCTTGAAATAATTTAATAACTGCCTGTCATTAACATTTATAAGCAGACACATTTGTTGATCGACCAAAGTAATTATCTTTGCAGCTATTCAATGTAATATACTCATTTAGATTCAATGTACTAGTTTAGTTTACGTAACACTTGCTCCTTCAACAGCACACACACACACACACANACACACACACACACACACACACACACACACACACACACACACACACACACACACACACACACACACACACACACACATATATATATAATCTATAAATAATATATTAACATGCCGTATTTTTTTGTTAGAATATTCAACCTGTACATATAAAATATAAATATATTATTTCAAAACACGACTTTTAATTAAAAGATAACTTCGTCTGACCAGCTTCAGTGGCCGAGTGGTCTAAGGCATCACTCTCGTGTTGGACTGGCCTGCTAATGACGGGAAGATCAAGGTTCGAATCTCTGTTGGGTCTAATTAGGATGCTTTTTCCTAAATAGTGTCCCATTTTTCCTCCACGCAAATGTGCGTAGATTACCTCTCAAATTCTTCCTTCCTTATACCTACCCAGTGAAAGTAATTATCGTATATACGTATAACCTGAACAGGTAGTTAGACGCAACGTAAAAAAATCAGACAAATCATTTGGACTCCATTCTTCTGGCAATATACATCGTCACTAAAGACAGTGGTGCACTCAGAAGTTTATTTTGAGGGTGTGCTATGTGAGCGGGTAGGCGTGTGTGATACTTACTATAGGAAATATTTTTTTTAGCCCCGCGTCTTACTAACCGTTCGGGCTATACGCTTATGCACCAATTAGGCTAATGGTTTCAGGGATGAGGAAGGTTATATTTATAGGAAGTGTACCCACATTTGCGTGAAAGGGGAGTGAAAACCATTTTGGAAACACCACCCTCAGTACACGCGACTGAGATTCGAATCTTTATCTCCCCGACATTGGCAGCCTAGTCTACTACGAGAGTAGCGCGTTAGACCTTGCGGCCACCGAAATGGGTGTGTAGTGAATCTATTATTTCTAAAAAAAAATTCCAATTTATATGTAAAAAAGTCATCAATGTGCGTTTATAAAAACATATTTAAACTGCAGAAAGCTCTGCCACAACCTAAACCAAAGTTTATATTTCCTAAAGAAGAATATTGAGGTTTTAAATAAATATATTTATCGCGCATCTTTATTAGTGCAGCTGAACAAACCTTCTCCTAACAACAAAACAAACTTTGAGGCCGGCCACCTTTAGAACACGATTCAAACGCGCACAAAAGTTTGTCATTGAACACGGTATTCGGATAGTAACAAGCTGTTGCGCTAACCGCAGCGTCAAGCCCTCATTTGAACACGAAATTGTTTCTTTCGTGTGTTTACGCTTGGAGAGTTATTAGCAGGCGGACAGGATTTATATTGGTTTGAGCTACACGAAATAAATATTTTACATCATGCTTTAAAATAAGGTAAAATATCTGATTAAATAACAAAATACATGCCCTATATTATATGTTATGGAGCACTCGAATTTGCATGGACGAAGAGTGAAACATCATTTGTGAAAAGAACGCATTCAGTACATCCGGCAAACCATAATAAATGAGCCTGAAATTTAGTCTGCGTGCCCACCTATATGGATTAAAATTGTAGTAATGAATGTCAACGTGACATTGTCTTATTTATCATTTAATTACTCGCTTCGGTGGCCGCATGGTCTAAAACGTCACTCGCACAATATACTGCCGATGATGGGGGTTTTGGGGCTCGAATCCTTGTCGGGTGTACTGATTATAGTTTTTCCAAAAGTGTTTTATACTTTCTCTCTCCACGCAAATGCGACTATACTTCCTCCTAATTTAACCTTCTTCATCCATAACACATTAGCGTAATTAGTGCATAAGCGTATAACACGAACGGGTAGTAAGAACCGGGGCTAAAGAAAAATTATTTTATACAGCTTTTTGTTTTTTAAAGACTGAATTTTTAAGACAAAGACCTCTACAGGTAGAGAAAGTATTGCGATCGTCAAAAAATTGAGCTCAAGATTTTGATGAATGTCAACGATTTTTTATTTTTTTGCGATCCTGTCTGTCTGTACCTCGGTGTAGAGCCTAAACTATTTTATCGATCGGGCTAAAACTTGGTATCTAGGGTTTTTATAGAGTTACCCCAAGGCGTTTTTAGAATTGGATATCTAATTCTAAAATTAAGGGTAGTTTCCTTAAGGTGCGAAAAGAGAAAAAATTGGTTTTATCAAAATTGGCTCCAACGATTTTTGATTAAATTTTATTTCTTCGCATTGATAAATATTACAAACAAAATTGTTACCCTCAATTTTTCTTCAAAATGATTTTAAGGGTAACGTACTGATGTGTAAATTTTATTCTTTTAAATCATATCTCCGTAATTATTTGATATATGAAATTACTAATCATTGCAAATATGTGGGTCTATTTATAGTAAAAATCTTTTATTTGAAATATATTTTTATAAAACTGATCGTTTTCAAGATATACGCAATATATATATTTTTTAAATTTTCGAACACTAAAGGTAAAGTATTGCGACCGTCAAAGAAATCTAACCCGAGATGTTGATGGATGTCAAAGTTTCATGACCTAAAAATTGGTTTTTGCAATGCCATCTGTCTGTGTGTCTGTTTAACCGTAAAATTAAGAGTAGTTTGGTAAAGGGCGAAACAGATTTTGATTAAAATTAGTATCTAGGCGTTGATTAAGATTATAAACAAGATGGCTATTTTTATTTTCCATGAAAAGTACTTTTAGAGCACTTTACAGGCGCGGAAATTTCCATATCTCAGCAACCATTTGAGATACTAAATAACTTATCATTGCAAAATTGTAGTAGGCACCTACTATTAAAGATAAAAAACTTTTATTTGAAATATATTTTTACAAAACCAATAGTTTCTGAGATATTGGCAAATATATAAATACAATTTTGTGAGCTTTAGTTGTACAAAGATACTACTTAAGTTTTAACGCAATCATTCTCTAATGCCATAGAGTAAGTAAGTCTCTCAAAAAGTTGATGTTCTTTTTCTTTTAACCTCTTAGGGGAAATATTTATACAGCAATGAACTATCTCAATCATTTTAGACTCAATAGTCAATATTTACCTTTTTTTATGGGTCTAAATTTATAATAATAATAATAATAATAATAATATAATAATAATATTTAGCACCGCGTCTTACTACCCGTTCGGGTTATACGCTTTAAGTACTAATTACTCTAATGGATTAGGAATTGGGAGGGTTCAATTTAGAGGAAGTGAACCCGCATTTGCGTGGAGGTAGAGTGGAAAACCATTTAGGAAAAACCACCCCCAGTTCACCCGACTGAGATTCGAACCTCGATCTCCCCGTCCTCGGCGGTCGAGCTCAACACGACTAGCGCGTTAGCCAACTATGCCACCAAGGCGGGTCTAAATTTATAAATGAGAATTTAATATAAATGCGATGACCTGAAGATGTGCAACCCCTAATAAAATGTCGAAAATTTTTTTAACCGTAAGTTGACATTCTAATACGAAGTGTTGACCTTGTATACCCAATATCGATCTTTCTTATTGGTCCAAATATACAAATGAGGACTTAATTATTTAAAAATAAAATTATAAAATTTAAAACCGGGATTCAAAAAATGTTTTACTTAAGTATAACGCAATTTTGATCAGGTTTGCAAGTTTATATTTTTTTTTCACATATATTACGAGTTTTGAGTAAATATCTCCGTTTTTAAACACTGGAGCGAGAAAGTCCATGCGGAGTTCCGTACCATTTATTTTTTTACTAGTAATCTATGATCATCATCAAGGATATTCAGATTTATTTAAAGGAGAAGGAATTGTGAGGATTAATTAGAGAAAAAATACACCCGCATTAGTACAAAGAGTGGATTAGGAATGCCAGAGGGCTATACCACATTGTGTGGAATCACCCCTAAATGCATCCGGCCGAGATTCGAACAGGTAGTAAGACGCGGTGATAAAATAAAAAAGTTTGTAAATCAGGATAAAAATATGTATGTTTAGAAAGTGCACGTTTAAATCTCTCCATAGAACAATAACAGAGAGTATTTAAAAGGGAAGGAGGAGGGAGTCCACACCCTCCTCCCTCGTCATATTTATTTCTGACCACGATGATGTATAACGGAGCGGTGGTAAAAGTGGTCGCCGGTTCATTATCTGGGTCAGTGGGTCGGACTGAACGACTCTCTCCTCTCCGGTCTTGCATGTGTGAGTGTGGGTCGCTCTAGGCCGCGCGAGAGCAAAAGTGAATCTCCTTCCATCGTCAAACGAAAGAAGAGAGAGAGAGATCCTTTCTGTCTCTGTCACGCCTTCATCGGCCCCTCTCTACCCCCCCTACCTTCTATCTTCATGATGTCATCGCTCCAGCGACAACCGACGGGCGAGTATCCGGCCACCGCTAACAGAACCACCCGGAGATCCCGGATATGGGTGTACCCACCGGATAAAAAGATCTCTGGGAAGTAAACAAGAGGAGGGGGAAAGGCGACATCGTGATTCACAAAACCGAAAGCTTCGTTCTTTCTCTAAAGACACTCACGTTTTATTTTTTACTCTCAATCGAATAGGGTAAGAACTTTTTTTTTTTTACTACTTTCAGAAACCCCGCTTCGTTGGTCGTATGCTCTAACGCAGAGGTTTTTTTTCCAACCGTTGTGCCGTGGCACATTGGTGTGCTCCAAAGGGTCGGCAGGTGTGCAGATGAAGTTTGGGTGAATATAAAAAATGAGCGAGGAAAAAATTTCAGGAATAAAATAAAATCTTTTAAAATCCATGATCAACATTATTATTAAAAATAACACAATTTTTATTAAAATTTTACTATTATTTATTTATTATTATTTATTAGAGCTATTTAACGTGCACTTTCTGAACCGACTGATTATATCGGCACAAGAGAATTTCTATGAGTGAGAGCAAATAACCCTACCAATTTTGTCGGAAAGTGTGTTTTCACATAGCTTCAAGGATTCTTTTAGACGCCACAATCGACATGGGACCGACGGCTTTACCTCCTCTCCAAAGGAAGCTGTGCTACGAAATTTTTATCACTCAAGGAAAAACTGTCGACACTGGTTAAGTTATAACCCACAAGTATCGGCTGCTGAGGCAATCACTTTACACCAAGACCCCCAAGGTCAACAATTTTTTTTAGATATTAGGAAGGCTATAGTTACAGGAAGTATACCCGCATTTGGGTGGAGGGAGAGTGAAAAAACATTTAGAAAAAAAATACTCCCAGTGCACTTGATCGAGATTAGAACCTCGATCTCTCCATAATCGGCAGTCAAGTTTACTGAGAGAGAAGCGCGTTAGACCACGCGGCCACGGAACCGGATCATTGAACTAATGAACTTTGTTTAAACGTAATCTTATTACTTGTTATTTTAACGATAAAAATCTCTCCTCATAAAAAACCTATGTTGTGTCTTGACAATTTTAGTGCTTTCTCAGTGTGCAATGAGTTGGAAAAAAAGGTTGAAAATCTTTGGTCAAATGCGTCACTCTCGCAATAGACTAGACTGCCGATGACGGGTGGATCAGGGTTCGAGTCTTGGTCGGGTGTACTGAGGGTGGTTTTTCCTAAATTGTTTCCCCACTCTCCCTCAACGCCAATGTGGATACACTTCCTCAAAGTATTCCTCATCCCTAACACACTATCGATATTGGTACATTAGTAGATGACCCGGACGTATATTAAGACGCTCTGCTATGAAAAAACATCCACAGATGGCATTCCATGTGATTTTATTAAAATCTGCGATGTGCGTAGCGTACAACAGCGGCAGGACCTTGTTTGTGAAAGGTGGGTAGGGCAATAAAAGGGAATTTTTAGAGGCTGTTCCCTCCAGGCCAAAGGGCCCACGGGGGCCTTTCTTCCACGAATGTTTGAAATTCGGACGCCCTTTGAAACCATTTGGGGTAATCCTCCCTCAGATTAAAAATAAAATAAAATCGATACACCTGAAAGACGATGAGTGATTTTTACCTGAACTATTTTTGAATACAATATTCCTTTAGAATCTATTTGAAGTGGTTTTCACCCAAGAAGTTTAAAAAATAAATGAGTTGCCTCTAGACTCCCTCC
>CABFWO010000097.1:389745-405182 GCA_902155825.1 Timema genevievae
CCCCCCCCCCATTTAAACGTCTCTAAAAAGAGAATTGATGGCGTCTTTAGAATCGCAATTCTTTTTCGACCAATGCTCTCGATGGCTCAGAAGACGATAATGTTGTGGGATAGTGGAGATAAAGAAAGATGGCTCAGAAGAATCAGACAGATACTTGAATAACATACCTACTTACATATAAGGTACCTACTATTGTTGTTAGTATTTTAGTGTTTTATCATAATTTATTTTCTTAGTATCAAAGCTTTTTTATGTCAGTGGTACTGAAAAATTAAGGTACATCTTACAATCAATGGCGTCTTAGAATAAAAGAACTACGATAATTATTGGAGTTTGTATCATATCTGAGAATATTAGAGGGGAGTAAAATACATATAAAGGGACTATTTTTTCCCCCAGGGGGAAATTGCCTCCTATTTCCCTTTCCTACAGTTCCACCAACATTATATGTATATACTGAACGCATCATTTTCCATATGAACTTTCCACTCTTTTATTCCTGCTTGTAAGCATGCGGTATATATCAAAATACTTACGTCTATGTGATTTATTTAAATATACGACTGTTCATACAAAAATAACGATGTGAAACCTGGCATAAAATCACCCAAATCAGCTTTATAGCTTGTCCAAGTCACCCCAGTTCACAGACAAGGATATACCAGATCTTCAGCCCCCTTACGTAAGTTACGCTGAGCTCCTTGAGCCAGGTTGACGCCATCAACACTGGGGTTCGCTAGTGTCAATACTCAGTGATAGAAGCACTTACAAAATTTACAGTTGCTAAACGAATCACTTTTAACATGTTTGTCATAAAGGGACCATTGTAATCGTAATGGATAGTCTGCGTAAGTTCTTTGGGAGGTAGGATTATGTAAAGAGGGGCTTGGGTCACTACCTGAACCTAGCTTTGTTGAAGCCGGCCGATTGACTTGAGAAGGATACGTGTGTCTTTTAGAGTGATATCGTGTTTAAAATGAGATTAAAAAGAGGCCCCTTGACGGCACTTAGCGATACCCGTGTTGAAGTACTCAGGCTCTCCCGTTGAGCGCAGCCATTTTAACCTGAAGGCTGAGAGTCTGGTAAATACCTTGTCTGTGCTCTGGTGACAGTTCATACATTTTGTAATTTTTGTACAAATCTACGGCTTAAGGCGGCCACCTCGTTGACCGAGAAAGGATCAATCACTGTCAGACCACACGGCTTAAAGTCCAATAGTTTGTATCGTTTTATAGAACCACTTCTATATTCTGTCTAAGCTTATACCTATTCCCTTACGCCCTTCACTTACAACCACACTTTATCATGTAAATAAGAAAGAGGGGAAAGAAAACCACAAAACTTCCATCTCAAGGTAAAGATGATAGTTCGCTACTAGTTCTCAAATATCTTAAAATTTTCTGTTTTGAACCTTTCCAAAAATTACTGGACTGTATTTGTTAGAGGAAGGCTAAATCTAGAGCCATTTTCCTCAAGCTTAGTCTCATAGTTCCACAAATATGCCTAAAAGGTAATTGAAAATAAAATGTCACATTTTCACAAACTTATTTCTACTATTAATACAACTCAGACTAAAGGGTTGTTAAGGAAAAAAGAGCCCTATTGGAATACTTTGACTTTATTTTAGCGTGAACTATATTTTGAAATAACAAATTGTAGAATTAAATATTGTATTAAGAGCAGAGCATCTGCGCGGCAATTTCTCACTTACCGAGGAGGCCCCCTTAAGAACTTTTTCTTAGATACCTCAACCACTTATTTATGACGTCAATAGAGTTTTACTAGTGTTCGTGAATTCACCGACTGACGTAAATTATTAATAGATTGTGACTTAACTATTAGTTAAAAAACAAAAATAAAAAAGTTGAGCTGTAAATTTTTTTAAGTAAGTGCAACATTAAATTCGGTTTGGAAGGACTCAAAAAATTGCTTCATAAATAATTGGTTGTTTTCTTAAATTGCGTTTACCACTTTGAATATTTTTGAAATTTGAAATGATTGGGAGTATCCATACTGCATCAGCTTTCATTTAAAAAAAATCTCTGGGAATCAATGACGAAAGGAATCACTTCGCATTATATATTTAAAAGCGTAGAGCTTGTATGTTTGTTATTCGTGAATTGAAAAATGTCAAATATCCCACAAGGGAATTGAACCTGAATAACTTAACGAGTCCAATTAAAATTTTTCAATTTACGAGTATGGTACTTGATGTGGCTATATCCGTAACTAAAGATCATTTCCATCTTCTAAGTTTCGCTAGTCATGTACAATTAATTTTACAAGCGTTGGCTTACTTCTATTGTATGTTTGCGGTACAGTCACATTACATTAAGATGGTCTTATTTTTAGTTGACAATGCAGTGTGACTACTTTCCCTCCTAGTAGCCGTATTAACTTAAATTACCTACCGTAATATTTTACCCATGTTTATGGAAATATTAATTTGGGAACTAACCGCACTCACCTCAAGCAATTAGTGTTTTTTTTTCATTTTAGAAAAAATAATGTTTTTTTTTTCCTTTCTCCGTCTTATCATGCTGCTTGCATACATACAATATTTGTGAAATATTGCATAAACAAAATTTTTGAATTAAAGAAACTTTGATAGTCCAGTAATATTGTTAATAAAATATATTATTTTACTCTCAATTTTTTTATAGCAAGTATCATTCATTACACCTATTCTACTTTGGCAACATTATTATCTAAAAAAAATAGGCCTTCCTATTGCTATATTGTCAGCACATAATTTATGAGTTGAAATTATCTTGACATTTTAATATTCTCTAACCCGCTTTGGTGACCGCATGGTTTAAGGTGACATTCTCGAAATAGACTGTACTGCCGATGACGGGAAGATTGAGATTCGATACCAGTCGGGCGTACTGATTGGGTTTTTTCTAAACGGTTTTCCACTTTCCCTCCATGAAAATGCGGGTATACTTCCTCCAAATTCAACCTTCCTAATACCTAAAACACTTAGTAATTAGTACACAGGCGTATAACCTGAACGGTTAGTAAGACGCGGTGCTAAAAAAAAAAGTATACAGGATGTATTTTAAATGTTGTCAAATATTCTAGAGGCGTATTATCATCCACCAAACATTAAGAAAAGTTCATGTAAACATGAGTCTAGAAACTCTTAGTTTCTGAGCTAGGAGGAATTTTGTTTAATTGATAAGCAATCCAACAGAAGAAACAATTATTGGTAAGCAATCCAACAGAAGAAACAATTATTAGTAAGCAATCCAACAGAAGAAACAATTATTAGTAAGCAATCCGACAGAAGAAACAATTATTAGTAAGCAATTCAACAGAAGAAACAATTAGAAAGCAATCCAACAGAAGGAACAATTAGTAAGCAATCAAACAGAAGACGCAATTAGTAAGGAATCCAACAGAAGAAATAATTAGTAAGCAATCAATCATAAGAATGAATTAGTAAGCAATCCAACAGAAGAAACATTTAATAAGCAATCCAACAGAAGAACCAATGCAATTAAACAAGACAAAGTCTAACAAAAACAAACAAAACCACAAGTTAGAATATTTTGTTGGAAAAGTTGTTAAAAATGGTGTCGTTCTGCATCGATATATCCTCTGAGCCTTCGTTTCATGCTTTGTCGTACTCTGTTGAGTTCACCTGGGCTGTTACGTATTTTCTCACATCCATTTAAGATACACTCCCTTAAAACGTAAACATCAGGCACAGGAGTTGAGTAAACATTGGACTTTAAAATATTTACCCAGAGATTAAAATCCACAGCGTTCAAATCTGGTGATCAAGAAGGCCATTTAATGGATCCCCACGACCAATCCATCTTTGAGGAAAACTTCTAGTAACTCTAGAACTAAGCATTTCTACTCATATTTATAAACATTTTTCTTAATGTTTGGTCTATGGGAGTACGCCCCTAGAATATTTTACACTAATTAAAATAAATCATGTATATCTCCCAAACTTAATTACAACCACCCTTAATTTAATAAACACTGTACACATCACTTTGTTTATTTTAATTTATTATTCTAGAACATGACGTGCAACTCTTTAAGCCATAAATAAAATTTCATATATTAAATGACTAATTTGAAGGAACGGGGGTAATTTTAAAAGGCTCTGTATCAACTGCAAACTTTTCTGAAATCACGTGAAGCTTGGCTTGCTGCGCTATAGCCACGTCCGTGTATTTCAAGATGATGTCCCACGAGGTATTCATGTCCGACTCAGTTAAATGAGGCGCGTTCACGCTAAACCGGATGACGTACTGACCCTTCACCAAAGCCGGCGTTATGAGGATCTCCCCGGAGGAGTTGCACTGCTTGAGAAGTTCCCGCGTCGTCTGCTCTTGCTCCCTCATCCGAAAACATACCAGCCCACATCGGACATCGTTGGTGACCTCAAACCTCGCGTCGCTCTTCACGAGACCCTCGAAATACTTGGCCAGTTTGCAGTGGTTTCTGATGTGCGCCTGGAGGGCTTCGATGCCGTGATACATCAAGGTGAACCAGATCTTTAGAGAGCGCATGCGCCGACTTACCGATATGGACCAATGACGATAGTCCACGGCTTGGTCGGGGTGTTTGTGCATGACGTCAAGAGGGTCATCCACCAGTCCTTCTTGAAGGTTGAACCTGTCCTTCACCCACAAGCACGTGCAGTCGTATGTGACGTTCATCCACATGTAAGGGTTCATGTTGAAAGAGTCCACGTTATCCACCCCTTTCAACAAGGTCCTAAACTCCGGGCATATTAAAGCGTTGCCGGCGTACGACGCGTCCACATGAAACCATATCAAGCGTTGCTTCTTGGCGACCAGCCCTAAGCTATCCAGGTTATCGGACGAGGCGCACGCCACCGTACCAAGCGTCGCGCACACGAAGAACGGGATCAGACCGAACATAATGTCCTCCGAGATGATCTTCTGCAATTGATGGCCTTGCAGCTCGCACTTTCTGTCAGACTCAATCTTCCTCAGCTTCACCATGCAGATGACGGCGGCCTTCTCCACGCCGGCACTGGCCTCCTCCGAGGTGTACGCGACCAGTTTTATCAGATGCGCGCCGTCATCCTTTTCTGGGAACTTGATCCTGAGATCTTTAAGTGCTTGGGCTCTCGCGGCCAGCATGCACACCAGGATCGCCTCACTGGATGAGTTCTGGATGACTCCTCCTCCTTGACTCATGTCGGCGTGGAACAAGAAGTCCTCAGGAAGCCCCATGGCCTTGGCCAGCCAGTCCAACACGATCAACTCCAGCTCGGTGCAGGAGGGACTAGCCTCCCACGAGAACCCTTGCACCCCAAGCAGACCCGACAGGAAGTCCGCCAACACGCTCACGTGCGAGCTGCCACTGGGGAAGTACCCGTGGAACTGCGGGTGCTGCCAGTGGGTTATGCCCGGCATGATCTTCCTTTCGAAATCCTCGAGGATCTGGGCGAACTTTGCGGGTTTCAGTGGCGCCTCTTCCGGTAGAAACTCTTGGAGGTAGAAGGGCTTTACGACGTGGCTCACGGGAATGCCTTTAACGATCTTGAAGTAGTTCGTCACGTAATTTACCACTTGTATCGTGCACTCGTGGAATGTTTTCAAGTCCATGGTTGCGTTACTTTATACCGAGACAACAAATCTTGAGAACGTCAAGGCAGTCTCCATCTGCTGTATTAACGAGCTCCACGTTTCTGTGGCGATCACTTACATTGTTGGAAGATATTAGTGATTATTGCTTCATTATAGTGGTATTTTCCAATTCAAGATACATAAAAAATAATTACAAACTTAATCGTATGGATCACTGGGAATCTAACACAAACAGAAGGTTCGCAAATATTAATATTCCAGAGAGATACGTTTAGAGGGGATCTTATTCAGTAATTGATTTATATCAGTAATGCAGGGGGTGATAATGGGCCAGTTTAATAGTTAGACTTGGCACTCTTCAAGTAGGTGCTGTACTAAATACAAGATTGCACCTACCTAAACTCGAATGGGCCAATCTCTCTCATATATATATGAGAGAGATTAGCCCATTCATATATATAGCACGCTGAGTTACATTATTCGTAGCCCAGTAGTGAAAAGATTAGCCGGTACTAATGTACCGTTGCCCAGGGGATGCCCGAATCTATTGAAATCCCTTAAACCCAACTTAAGCCTAATGGTGACTGGTGGGGATAATTCTCCTTTCGTGAAAAATACTCAAGGTACCAGACGGAAATCGAACCCGGGATCAGGTGCATTGACCACTACACCACGAGGCCATTTAGTTTCTCATATGAAAGTGATCCGTTCCATTCAAGTTTAGGAAGGTGTCGTCTTGTATTTAGTAAGGTACCGCACTTGAGGCGTGCTAAATCCGACTATGAAACTGGCCCAAAGTGTGAAGATGCAGTCCTAAACGTTTGCTCACACTAGTGGCGTAGCGTGAAGTATTGCTAGGGTAAGAAGGGCTTGATAAAGACTTTGTTACCCGGCCCAGAATTGACAACTCATGTAAAAGGCTTTGAACTTCATACCTCATGTGGGGAAATGTATTTCCGTTGATATGTGTCCATTTGTTCGATTGAGTGGTGAGAAAAATTCACAGTAAAGTTTAAACTAATATTGCTTAGACTGGTAACACTACACGACACGCCACCAGCTCTTCATTAGTAAGAGCCACTATGAAATTATTGTTTGAATAGGTAATTTTTAAAAGTCAACAAATAACGTAACAAAAATATGTTTGGTGTTATTTTTTATTAGAAAACATCATCAAAATATACATCTTTGACCCGAATTGGTATTGAATGACTCATTTATTGATAAAAATATCAATCAAATACATTTCATGAAAATAATAAATAGAAAATCCCGTTTCAGTGGCCGAATGGTATAAGGCGTCACTTTCGTGTTAGATTGGCCTGCTGAAGACGGGTTCGAATCCCGTTCGGGTTGACTCAGGGTGGTTTCTCCTAAATGGTTTCCCACTATCATTCCTCACAAATGCGGGTAGATTGCTTCAGAAGGTCTCCCTTACTTATCTCTACCCCATTAGAGTAATCATCATATATGTGTATAATACGAACAGGTAGTAATATAGGGTACCCACTTCGGCGGCCGCCTGGTCTAACGCGCTACTCTCACAGTGGACTGGACTGCCGATGATGGGGATATCTGGAGTCGAATCTCAGGTGTACTGTGGGTGGTTTTCCCCAAATGGTTTTCCACTCTCCCACCACGCAAATGCGGGTACACTTCCAATAAATATAACCTCCCTAATCCCTAAAATCATTAGCGGGATTAGTATATAAGCGTATAACCCGAATAGGTAGTAAAACGCGGTGCTAAAAAAAAGTAATACGCGGTTATATATTTTTAAAAACGTTCATAACCAACTATTTTTATCTGACACAAACTGTACGAAAGGAAATATGAGTTCTTGAACTCTACGAGAGCATTTTCATGTCTGCAAGAAGAAGAAGAAGAAGAAAATAAAGAAGTCAATGAGTCGTTGTAAAGAAGGGAGTGTAGGACAGTTCCTGGTGAAACAATGCCGGTCCTCCCCAGTGAAAGTGGTGCGGGGTCAAATCGTTCGAGAACACTGGCGCGATCATGCGCATATCACGGCCACACGCGGCTATTACGTCATAACGAGAACAGCTGGAGACTAGAGTGGTCGCAAGATGACAAGGTAACTTTTTTTACTTTCTCTCGAACACTCGGAGTATTGTGATAGTAAGGAAAAAAAAATCGAGATTTTGATTTCGACGTTTCATGACCTCTCGCAATAGAAAAAGTGGTTTCAGCGATGCTGTCTGTATCTCTGACTATAGCCGAAAACAGTTTACCGATCGGGCTAAAACTTAGTATCTAGTGTTTTAATAGGGTTCCCCTGAATTATATTTGTAATTAGATATCAAACCCTAAAATTAATAAGGGTGGTTTAATGAAGGGTAAAAAAGAAATAAAAATCAATTTTATCGAAATCCGATCTAATGATTTTGATTAAAAAAATTATTCAGGCATTTATAAACATTATACATAAAATAGCAAATTTCGTTTTACCGTGACTTTAAAAAAAATCTTTTGTTTGGAATATTTTTAAAAATAAAACTAATAGATTCTGAGCTATAAGCAAATTTATCTATTTCTTATGAAGGACTTTGAAATGAAGGGTACAGGAAAAAAAAGGAGGAATGTCACATTAAACAAAAATGAGTTGGTACCACTAAAATATAGATCTCAGTGAGGGCTTTTTCCCAAATAAAGTTTCACTGTAAAAACGAGGAGGGTCACGGTAATACAGCTTTTTTTTTAAATTTTGTATTCAATGAAAGAATGGGGAAGGTCACTGTGTGACAAGGTAAAAAAAGGAGAATCAACTGGTAGTCCTGCTTGCTTTGATGCAGTTATCCATGAGTTGTGTATATTTTAACATATTTATTTTCGTCAATGATGCTCTCTATGATATTTTCTCGAACTAATTAATAGTTCGTTCTATGTGGATCTCTAATGTTGGTCATGAACGGTTAGTTTATTGTGGATTATGGAGCAGCTCAGCCTGTTCAGGCCAATCAATCTTTGTTGTGCGACGTGCGAGTATTAGAGATTGCGTGTTGAAATGAGTTTGTTTGAGCCTTTTGGCATTGTTTCTGTTTTATAATTGATTAATAGTAATCAAGAAATGGAGACAACATCTTCAAATTAACGTGAAAAATTCGGACGGATGTCGGATGTAAAAAATAAGCTTATTTTAACTACACACGAGAATGCGGCAGATTGTAAATATGCCTGATTAAAGTGTTTCGAAACGTTAGCTGAAAATAGTAGGACATACATAATAACTGAATTTAATAAAAGTTAAAAAGAGACAGTCACATTGATATGTTGGGTTCAAATTAACTCTAGTTTATCATACAGCTGTTGTTTGTTTTTAATATATTTTTTCATTATTAAAAAATGTAATATTATTTATTCACAATAATTGAATAAAATTTTAGCGTAAAGATTTATAGTAAATTGTTCTAAATGATAAGTTATACAGGTCCCCCCCTCCCCCCGACCCATTAAAGTAGTGTCTTGTTGGAACAAGACCTAACTACCATAATTTGACGTTCCCCCTTCTACTTTACAAAGTTGGTACATACTTGTGACAAGGATTAAAAAAACTTATATACCAAATAAAAAAAACACACTGTTAGAATAAATATAAAACATAGATACATAGAAATAAATATTTTTGGGAACAAAACCGTTATTAATAGTAGCATAAAATTGAAACTTTAAAATCAGTTTTACAGGAAATCACTTAATGATGACATTCCTCCTTTTCTCCCTGTACCCTTCAAATGTGAAATTGATTGTTATGCTCTTTGGTCAGAAATGTTATTCTTTTCACAATGTTTCTGTAACAGTGTGTATTATTTGATTTACGATCTTTAAATAAGTGTTTATTCAAAAATATATATTATTTGGTTTCACAAATTTGACGAGTTTTTTTTTTGTGGATAAATGTTTCTATATTAATCTAAAAGCGAGAGAAAGTCTGTGCGGTGTACTGTACCATTTATTTTAAATTCATTGGAGATGTCTAGCGTGTACCTTTTGAGCCTACCGATTATATAAAAAAAACGTGACTTATAATCAACTTGACACTAAAACATACACAGCGTCCAAGCCCAGAACGTTAATTGATAATTGGGAAAGGGGAACACCCATATTTCCCAAATGATTAATTTTTGTTCATGTCAAGAATCGAACCCGGGGACCCTTATCTCAGTAGGATGACACGTTACCAATTGAGTTGAGGTGTTGGGCGACAACGTCGTCTCAAAGATGGTTTTCAAATATTTATCCCGGCTTAACTCTTTCGTATATTGTTGACCGAGCGTAACGAGATCTTAGTTTCACATGACCTTTTGGCGTTTCGTCTGTGTGTCCGCCTGTAGGTCCATTAGTTTGTTCCGCGATAGCTCTCAAATGAGAGGAACAACATAAAAAAAAATTATCAGGGAATTTATTATTACTATCATCATCATCATCATCATCAGCTCATTTTATGGGTTTTTTCAGTATTACGTAATCATATTATTTTTATTTTTTTATTACCGCATCTTACTACCCGTTTAGGTTAAACGCTTATGTATTAATTACGCTAATGGTTTTAGGGATTATAGAGGTTATATTTAGAGGAAGTGTGTCCACATTTGAGTGGAGGGAGAGTGGAAAACTATTTTGGAAAAACCACCCCCAGTACATCCGACTGAGTTTCAAACCTCGAGATCCCCGTCATTGGCAGTCAGGTCTACTGCAAGAGTAGCGCGTTAGACCATGTGGCCACCGAAGCGGGTCATATTATTATTAATATCGCCGCGTCTTAGGGGTTGTTCAAGTATTACATAAGTATATATTTGGTCATTTTTGAACCCTCAGGCCCACTTTTTATAAGCAAAAATAAGCACACACCCGACCTACCCCTCCTCCTCACGTTATATTTGTCACATTTTTTAACAATTTGTTCTCAGGAATAATCATTATTTTTTTATGCAAAACACTGTTAAAAATAATTTAAAATTATTATACTAAACAGGTAAAATTAATGAAAGTTATATAAAGTTATAAAAAAATTTAATTTTAATTTACACTTAATTGAAACTATAAAAAAAGTATTATTTGTGATTACGTAAATTATTATATTTATGAAAAAAACTCTAAACTACTTTTAATCTGATGACCAAGGTCTTTGAATCCACGTCTCAACACTTTTAATTAGTGTCTATCCATTTGGGGTGGCTGGGTCACTGCACCATTCTTTCCCGTCTTTCCCTTACTTAAGCATTGTTTTAGCCCCCTTACCCCTTGTCAGTATAATTAAGCACAGTTAGAGAGCTCCACTACCCCCAAGGTGCTTACGTAATACTTGAACACCCCTTTACTACCTTGTTCAGGTTATACGCATGATTTGAATTTAAAATTATAAGCAATCGATCGAATATCTATGGAGGATTTTACAATTTTTAAAATAAATATGCTAGAGTCACGATTATCCTGCCTAAAGTGGCGGAATTCCTGGCTGGATAACAGAAAAGCCGGATATTACGGAATCAGTGTGTAAATAATTCTCAGTATGGGTTCGCCTACGTCTTTTTAACTTTCTCAGAACATTAAACTTTGTTTCAATATAATCTGCCCATTTTCTGATTGTTATGTGAAATACGAATACAGTAATTGTAGGGGGACAGTAAAAATCAAACGAGAAATAACTTTTTTTTTAATATTTACAAAACAGTACTTTATTTTGAAAATAGAAGATCGGCTACAAAGCAAAAACAAGTGAAAATAGAGAGTCTAATATATATTACATTATATAGTCAGTAAATGTTTGATAGAGGATATGTATAGGTTTGTTTATTTTAAAACGCACCTGTTAACCCTTAGAGCCGGGCCAGATAATACGGAGGACCGGATAATCGAAGGCCAAATAATCGTGACTCTAGTGTATTGCGATAGACTAATTACGTCTTAAACCAAGCGAACAATGGTTGCACTCTATGAATATAATGTACTATTAATTTTGTATATATATATTTAAACACCGCGTCTTACTACCCGTTCGGGTTATACGCCTATGTTCTAATTACACTAATGGCTTAGGGATTGGGAAGGGCTAATTGAAATGAAGTGCACTTGCATTTGCGTGGAAGAAGAGTGGAAAGCCATTTAGGAAAAAAGCCTCAGTGCACCCAACCGGGATCGAACCCCAATCTCCCCGTCCTCGACAGTCTAGTCCAACACGATATTAGCGCGTTAGACCACGTGGCCACCGAAGCGGGTTTATGTACTATTGAACTCAGTATTTGTTTGTTAACATTTTCGGCCTAAATAAATAATAATATTGAACCAATAGATTCAATTTTATTTTTATTTGATACACAACAACTCATGAATATTTGCCATGAGCATATAACATTTTAATACATTTGAGAACTAGCGGCGAGTTTTCCTCTCTACCTTAAAACATTAAGTTCCGTGGTTTTCTTTCCCCTCTTTTTCATTGACATGACAAAGTGTGGTTGTAGGCGAAGGGTGAAAGGGAGTATAAGCTTAGAGAGAATATAGCAGTGGTTCCAGAAAATGACACAGACCATTTTATTTTAAGCCGTGTGGTCTGATAGCTACTGATATTTTCTCGCTGGCAGAGCCGGCTTACTTAAATCGCGTTCTCTTCCGTCCCACCTTAATAAAATTGTATCCTCAAGAACAAAAAAAAAACTCTCTTGATATTAACATGTATGCTACTCACACACACACACACACACGAAGACATGAATATGTCCCAACAGCCGACAATACGGCATTGCAGCAACGGCAAGTAAATGACACGCGGTCATATCATAGTTTTCCTTGGAAGACCCTGCAGCGTCTGTCGCGCCGCACAGTTGGGAAACCTGTATGGCCTTGCCGTTGCCTCACAGCCGGATAGACGAACCTTGATCACAGACGAGATTAAGGTGACAATGTGAGGATAAGTACAAAGCATCAAGTATTCCTAATCCCCACAGAGGAATTATTCCTTTCTAAACTTGTGTCGCCTTTAAGGTGGGGTGCTAGTGAGCACTAGTTTAGTGCATTAATTTTGCAGTTTTTATAGCATAAACATTTTTTGGCAAAAATAGATAAAATATTTCTTCTATAGAAACATAGAGTTTAGTTTTCTGCACATGCTAATCTCAAGAGTTCTTGAATATCTCTCATGAGCATAGCGGCATTTGGTGACAAACTTTTTAAATGCAGAGAAAAAGTTGTCACTAAATTCCAGGACACCCTTGACAGATATTAAAGAACTGTTTAGATTAGCATGTGCGGAAAATTAAACTCTATGTTTCTATAGAAGAAATATTTGATCTATTTTTGCCAAAAAATGTTTATCCTATTAAAACTTCGAAAATACTGCCCTAAGCTCACGCTCACTAGCACCCCATCTTAATGCGAACAATGCTATTGGATCGGTATTTGTTTTCCCAACGTCACTAGTAATATACAATCATTTTTTCCCACTAATATATTTAGTGTTTAGCAATGATGGGATGAGTAGGATGAATGTTAGGAAATGCATCCACATAGCTTGTAAAGGGAGTAAGAAAAACACTGTGATAAGTCACATGTGGAAAACAACCCTTCATACACACGCCCAAGATTCAAACCTTATCCTCACGTCAGTGCCTTAGAGCACGTGACAACTATGCGGATTAAATGAATGAATGCATAAGTTAATTAATAAATGCATGCATGAGTTAATTAGTCAATGCAGGAATTAATAAATCTGTGCACGAGTTAATGAATCAATGCATGAGTTAATTAATCAATACCTGAGTTAATGCATGCATGAGTTAATTAATCAATGTATGAGTTAATGAATCAATGCATGAGTTAATGAATCAAGGCCTGAGTTAATGAACGCATGAATGAGTTAATTAATCAATGCCTGAGTTAATACATAAATGTATGAGTTAATAAATGCATTTATGAATTAGTGAATGAATACTTTGAGTTAATTAATCAATGCATGAGTTAATGAAAGTATGAATGAGTTAATGAATCAATACGTGTTAATGAATGAATGTATTAATTGATGAATCAATGCATGTGTTAATGAATGCATGCATGAGTTAATGAATCACTGTATTAGTTCATTAATTCATGAATGAGTTAATGAATTAATGCATGAGTTTATGAATCAATACATGTGTTAATGAATCAATGCATGAGTTAGTGAATTATCTGACAGCATAAAAAAGAGTTAAGTCACGTCATGTGATCTGCAGCTGACACTGTTGATAGATAAAATATTTTCCAAGAAAACCATCGTCTCTATTTTTCATTAAATTGAACTGTTTTACTTGTATTGAAAGGGAGCAATATTTGAGAGCTTCATATTTTATTTTGAGCAACAAATTGATTTGCACCAATATCAATAACATTACGCTCGTGTTATTTCGGTCCCTCAAAGGTACAGTCATGTTCCCAAGTGATACACCTTTAATTTGGTGTCCTTGCAAGAAGGAAATTCCAAGTGAATGTATGAGAATAAACCAGAGACGTTCGTATCCGCATGTGGGACGATAATTGATTATGCCTTGAGATTTAATTTGCCGCGTTAAAGCAATTTACTTAAGGAAGAAAATATACGCTAGTACAAATTAGTTGTACATGACTAGCGATGCTTGGGGAGATCGCAATGATCTTTAAGTGCGGACACAGCATCATTAGGTATTATATTCGTAAATTTTGAAAATTGACACCTGAAAACGGGTTCGATAGAACAACAATAGGTAGCACCCGGAAATAAAGTTTCGTCTTGTGAAACTTTTCCACAAGTTTGTATAAAAATATTTTCCTTCAATTTTTTACTTACTAATATAAAGTAACTTTTATAATGAGATTTTTTCAACCTCGAGATTATAACGGTGTTATGATGTTTTGTGCCCCCGAACTCAAAAGTGGATCTTTAAGTTGGGGGTATAGGTGACGCAAGAAAATACCAGTTCTTTTTATTTTGCAGTTCTTATATCAAAACTTTTTTTGGTCAAAATAAATTAAATATTTCTCCAGTTTAATTTCCTTCACAAAGTGACCTCAACAGTTATTGAATATCTGTCAAGGGTGTCCTGGAATGTAACAACAACTTTTTCTCTTCATTTAAAAAGTTTCTCATCTAATGCCGCCATGCTCATGACAGATATTCAACAACTGTTGATATCACCGCGTGAAGAAAATTAAACTCTTATGATTCTACAGAAGAATGATTTGATTTATTTTGACAAAAAAAAGTGTTGATATAAAAACTACAAAAATACTGCCCTTAACTCATGATGGATTCAGTTCAAACCTAATATTTAGATATTTACACCTCCAAGCCAAATCGTGATCTTGACTACAGCTATAATTTTAAGGGGAATTTACCGATGACTGATTTACTTAAATCTTAGTAAAAAAAAATCATACGATGTAATTCCAATTAGATATGTGTAGAATTTCTCATGTAACCTGATTGCTGTAGGCCTAACTGATATTGACAAGATAGTGGGATTCAAATTTTTGTAAAGATTCGAGGGTATAACATAAAATTAGGACTTTTAATTTTTTTGTTTACTTAAATTAAAAAAATAATTTCTACAGCATCTGCATCACGGCGTTCTCTCCAACCCGGCGGCCATGGATACCAAATACCTATGTAGACGGGACTTTCACCGACCTGTCCCTGTTCTGTTTCCAGATGAAGCTGGCCGTGTTGACCTTGACGTGGGTCCTGACCTGCGCCCAAACGTCACCCAACAGAGGCGGCGACTCTAACCACGTGAGACATTCCTCCACCTCTGGCTGTGACTGTATGGAGTACTGGAGCTGCGTCATGAGGTGCGTAGGCCCCGGGAGGAGTAGAGATGAACATTTGCC
>CABFWO010000097.1:405365-458401 GCA_902155825.1 Timema genevievae
GGGGGGGGGGAAGATAAATGTCGGGCCAACCATAAAATTATTTTAATTAACTTATTGATAGCAAAAAATTGAAATATGATTTATGAACATAACGTGTCTACAAAGGCTCACATTCATTTGTTTCTTTAATAAATCTTTTAGCACCACGTCTTACTACCCGTTCGACTTATACCCTTATGTAGACTACTAATTACGCCAATGTGTTAGGGATGGGGAAGGTTGAATTTATAGGAATTGCACCCGCATTTGCGTGGAGTAAGATTGATAAAACATTTAGGAAAAATTGGCCTCAGTACACCCGACCGGGATCAAACCCCGATCTCCCCGTCATCGGCAGTCTAGTCTATTGCGAGAGTAGTGCGTTAGACCGTGCGGCCACCGAAGCGGGTGTTTATTTACTAATACTACTACTATCACTACCACTACTATTATTATTATCATCCATTTAATCAGTTGACATTATTTTACAGAAATAATAATTGAAAATTTTCCGTCTCACCTCTCTACCCGGGAGTTACAAGTCTTCTTCTGTTTACCAACCATTTTATATGCGTGAGACCCGCTTCAATGGTAGAAAGACAAGGGTGCGCAACCTTTTAAACACCTGAGGGACACTTTTACTTTATTACTCCAAACGATCAATGATGGGCCGCAAGGCGATCCCCCTTTTCCACTTTTCCAAACCCAAAGACCCAACTCATTTCCCCCCCCTATCCTAATTTTACCAGTAGGCTTATAAATCATTGTAAAAATGATGCTTAAAAAAAGCGGAGGCCTACTTATGAGGTATATTAAAAACTTATACAGCTTCTCTTACACTAGATCTAGTAGGATATTGATTAAAAAAAAAGTCATACCTTAAAAACGTTTAGGGTTATTAAAGAAACATACTCCAAAATCTAAATTTTAATTGGTAAAGAAACACTTTTAAAAAAACAAACACTAAATTGCACTAAAATTATTTATTCTAAAGAATGCACATGTTTGTAAAAGAGAAAACATAAATAAGCCACCGCATGCCCAGACAGCTTGTGTGTTCTTCACTACCACCACCTAACCCGGGTAGTACAGCGCGGTACAATCGGCTGTCACGAAAACTGACCCATCCGTTTGCTGTTTTGTATTTCAAATTGTTTAGGCTTAGCTGTGGAACACGCCATCGCGTTGATATTCTTTTATCATGTCGATAATGTAGGGAAATTAAATTAAACCACAACAAATCAACGGATAATGCAAAACCAGAAAATTTGATGTTCTGGATGGATTCCCGAAGACAATTTTAAATTCTATCTACCTCTTGTAGGCAGCATAAAATAAGGTTAAGGGCCGTGGGTCGTGCACAGCTGCTATAAGGTATACATCATCATTCTCGGATTAGAATAGACTGCTGATGACAGGGAGGTCGGGGTTAGAATCCCGGTCGGGTGTACTGAAAATGGTTTTCCTAAATGGTTTCCCCATTATCCCTCCACTCAAATGTGGGTACACTTACTCTGCATTCAACCTTACTCAGCCCTAACACATTATTGGAATTAGTACATGTGTTTTTAAACCGAACTAGTAGTGATACGTAGTACTAAGAAATCAAAAACTATACACCCAGCCCTTGAGTCTAGCTCAGATACTTACTAACAGGATAACAGAATAAACCAGCACGCGAAGAGTAAATACACTAGCCAGCACCACCCGTATTCGAACTACGGTCTTCAAGTCCTGAGGTTTACCACTCTCTTAAAGGTCATGAGCATAGCGACACTAGATGACAAACTTTTTAAATGAAGAGAATAAGTTATAATTAGAACAGATATTCAAGAAGGGTTAATATCAACATGGGAAGAAAACCAAACTCTGTGTATGCAGTGGAGAAATATTTGGTTTCTTTTGACCATAAAATGTTTTAGTATAAACACTGCAAAACCTGACCTTTTCTCAGGTCGCCTATGCTCCCACCCTAACTACTCAGCCACGTAGAAAGGAGTCGAGTGTACTGTCCTTACTTGCGCGGGCCAGGTTGAATGAAGCCCATTACTGTCTTTACTAGCGTGAGCCAGGTTGAATGAAGCCCATCTTTAAGGATTATTGTGGTTTTAGCTATGGATACAGTTTCTGTGCAGTTAACCAGCTTTGCACGACGAGAACTGAACCGTGTTATTTAATTTTTCTTCGCATTATTTTTGTTAAATAACGTAGCCCTCAAATCGTCAAGGTCAGGTCGAACCCGAACCCTCTTAACTAAAAGGCCTAGTAAAGATTGCAAGCCCTCCCTTAGCTATGATAAAAGTAGATTATTATATTCCTCGTATTACTTTTTTAAATCAATTCCCTATAAGTAACAATAGATTTGAAAAAATAAAATACTTTTATTCAGCACAAATTCACTGATCGCTACGTTAGAAGATCAAAAAAACCTTTCCACTATTGGCATGGTTAGGGATGTGGTTTAGATGGTCTTTCTGCCCCTCCCCCCTCCCACAGCATTCCTTTTCACTTTGATATAATCTAAAAAAGAATAACGTCTTTTTTATCGTCCCAATTGAATCTACTAACGAAATGTGTTCGTGTATTATGAGAATAACTTATTAAAAACAACACCTTGAATAAAAAAATGTAGCACCTCCGGTCTATAAAACTGAGATTAACGGTCGGAGGGCTCTTTGTATTGATCACATGACACCCGATATCCACAAACGTTGGCCCTATCTTCACCAACACGCGGCGTTCACTCGGTTGGTATAGCTCGTTTGCAGGCTGACGCCTTGGAGTCGTTTCATTTATAAACCTGGATTAGCTTGGTAGAGAGTATGGGAAAACCACAAGAGATGATTCCTATGTTGTAGACCACTCCACAACACATTATTTTGGACTGAAACTTAAAACTCCCAGTCGAATGCGAGCCAAAGTTTGTCTGAAAATAAGTTTTATGTCATGATGTAAAATTACTAAGTGCTAATTTATAGTTAGAGCTAATAAATTGATCTTGTTTGGTTTGTTTTTGTTAGTATATTAATCTTTCTCAACAATAAAAATAAGCTAATGTTTAACTTGTCAAAACAGTGGATGATTTAATTTGTTTTAATTGATTTAAATAAGTTGGAAAATTATATCTGAATACGGGAATCGAACCCGGGACTGTTGACTTAGAGCATAAATGTTCTATCACTGAGCTATCCAGTATTCGTCCTTTGCTCAGGGTCATTCTTCACTCATATTTTAAGGCTGAGTCTGTGAAATCGTCAGCTACGTATGTGCGATCAATAATTGATATCGTGAGCTATCAGCTATCAGATACCACAGTCCACACACAGCCATCTAAAACTCGTGAGGGCTGTTATGCTGTCAAGTAAACAATACAAAATTGTAATTTTTAAAAGCGAGATTTCATGGTACAAATCATTGTAATTTCGGTACTGTCCGTATATAGTGGACATTTTAATTCGTTTTGTCTTACTCGCAATAGAAGTTAACTTAACCTTATAAATTAATGTTCAAAATGACTGCTTTGAACAAGTACAAGTAACTTATGTACAAATTGTTTTGTATGACTCACAACTACTCATAATGAAGAAAACAGTAACAACCAATGTACGCCATCTCAATTCAGTCGGTAGCGTGTCTGTTTACTCAGCTAATAGTCCCGGGTTCGATTCCTGGCATGGCCGAAATATTTATCATTGGTGAAATGTACGTCCCTCCTTTCACAGTGATGAATTAACTGTCTGCTCTAGTTATAGTTTACAAGTCGTGTATTGATATAACCTGTTGGTTCAGAAAGTGCACAGTAAATACTTCGAATAAATAAAATAAATAAACAGTAACAAACCAAGATGGCTTACGTGCAGTAGTTTCCGCATCTGGTTTTGTTTGTTCTACGTTGAAAGTAACAAAAATAATATGATACCATTTTACAAAACGAAATAACGCTTAGTAAGATTAAACCAAAATGGCCGACGTGCCACGAACTAATATACGATATTATGTGTTTATCCCACAGTGGAGGCAGTCCATACAGCTACTGCGGTTTGTCAGAATCAAGTGTTTGTTGTTTCGTGCCCGCGGGAGCTAAGCAGGTCGGAATACTACCTCGCGGACCAAGCAAATCACGCTGCGGGTACAAGGGCAGAGACTCCGGTAAGCGAGGGGTCGCAGAACCCGGAGAATGGCCCTGGCACGTGAGTACCTCGCAAGGGTTTGTGAAATATTTGTAATTTTTGTTGTTATATTCTAACTTTCATTGTTGGGGAATTTACACAGTTTGTAATAAATATTATGTTCCATCAGATCTTCAACCAAACATAAAGGATAAATAATATAGTACAGCTAGTTTTGTGGACAAACCTGCATTATATATTGGTGTTCACACAGTTTGAGGTGCTATTCTTGAGGGGAGGTATTCACCACCAAACTCATACCCGCATGTAATTTATTTTTTCTAAACAAAATATCAATATTCAATGATTATTTTTACGAACAATATAATAATATATAGAATCGATTTTAACAAAATACAGCAAATTAACTCACCTAAGAAACTGGATTTCAGCTGTGATTTTTAGTGAATTATGTTTTAATTTATATATAAGATCAACTCTTA
The DNA here is from genome assembly GCA_902155825.1 of Timema genevievae. NCBI lineage: Eukaryota > Metazoa > Arthropoda > Insecta > Phasmatodea > Timematidae > Timema > Timema genevievae. Next base: position 409,957 of record CABFWO010000097.1, read on the forward strand.
TGGCGTCAGCCCGCAAGTGAGCTGTACGGACCAAGCTGCCACCGTATATTGGCAGAGATAGTGCCAACATTTGCGAATAAAGGGTGTCATATGCTTAGCACAACAAACCCGCCGCCAGTTAATCTCAGTTTTATATACCGGAGCTACTAATTTATTAGATAGCTTTACATTTTGTTCTGACAATACCGAGTTTGAACCCATTGCAGACCCACTGCTTCACAGATAAATATGTAAGTACTGGGGATCAAACCTGGGACCTATGGACCTAGGAGATGGTATTTCAACTGTTTACTGGTAACTATTAAAAACTATCAAACTTTATAAAACTCATACACTGGAGTTAGAGGGTGTCCTTATATGATTTACCATGATGGTTTAGCCAATATTCTCTTCGTTAATGCGGGTTCATTGTCTCCTAAAGTACGTTCATCATACCTCCCCTCAAAAGAATCCATTTATAACCATAGTGTTGAGTGTGATACCTTTTTTTTTAAATGTAGACTATAATGTCAGATAGTCTAGAATAGTGATGGCCTCAGCCGTGAGCATGGTAGTTGAAGCATGGTTTTCCAGATGATATCCGACCATGTACCTCTAAGAGACTGGATAAAACCTCTCAGAAATAGTTGAATATGGGATAGTATGGAAGGTGGCACAAGAGTGATGTGGCGTTTTCTATAATTAGATCCCCCAGTGCTAATATTTATACTTGTATTAAATACATAAACAAATAATTGATATTAAATTGTTACATGAGCCTCAATAGTCAGTAAAGTAGCCTTAAGATTATTCTGTGAATCGAATCACGCACTCTCTGTGTTGACCCAAAACCAAGATACTCTCCAGGGCTCATCGCATATCTAGTGTACACATTTTGTTGTAGTTTTAAGTGACCTATATTTTAACATAGGGAGAAAAAGATGATGATGGTAGGTAATAAGGCTTATACTGGAATTTGCTAATGGAACTCGTTGGTTTGGAACCTCAGCCTCCTTCGTGTCACACACTCTCTGTACAGTCAACCCTTCTTGAGGATTTGACCCGTTTACTTGAGATACTACTAGGGCTGTGGGAGTCAGTACACCAAGCCTTCAACTCCTTCAGATACGGCTAAAGTGTATTAATAAATTTACTGCTGTCCCAATATGAGAAGCTTCTATGACATTGTGAATTTATATTTAAATAAATTTGTCAGTAAAAATTACAAATTTGGATCTTAAAGGACAAAATGTATAGAATTGAAATGATAAATTTATATAATGTTGTAATATTTTAAGTTTTTATTTTGAAGTCCAAGTTTGAGTTGGTAGATTTTTACCAACTACAACTCCACCCAAAACTGCTTCCGACCTCAACTCCCTGAATATAACATAACACTAAATTGATTTAAATTTTGCGTATAACCTGAACTAAGACACAGTGATAGTAATAATATAACTTCACTTTGGCAGAAACATTTTTTTGCATTAGAAATAAGCTACAGAAGGGAACATGTTTTAATGGAGCTGCAGGTATATTAAATCCTACAGTGAACTTGTAACTCCCTTATAGATTGGGGCGTGGTGTAGCAGAGTACACATTGGGTGGACATTGAGTTTGTTTCTGTGCAGGCGGCCATTCTAGAGAAGCCAGACGACCTGTACGTATGTGGGGCCTCGCTGTTGGACGAGAGTTGGGTGCTCACAGCGGCTCACTGCGTGGACGACTAGTAAGTATAATACTATTGTCTTCTTCACATGCTCATAGGTGAAATTTTAACTAAAAAATAATGGAACAAAAATCTGAAGTGAGTTGAGTGACACAATAGTTCTCTAACTTGGGGAGCATTTAATAGCTCAGTTCATCATATGTAGCCCTCCCTACTTAATGTTGCTAGGACTGTGGCATTTATTATAGTGATGGGAGTTTTGAAGCTTCAAAACCACTAAAATGATGTTCAACTATCTTCAAATTTTCTTTTGTGACCTTGGTAAAAGCTGACTATATTTTGCATGATATATAACTGAAAACAAGCTAATTTTACCTTTTTTTATGATTAAAAAATATTTTACTCAAAATGTAAAGTTTTTAATCCAATAGAGACTTGATGATACCTTTCTTTTACATTTTGGTGTAAACTATATTTTGAAATAACTTTTTTATTGATTTATTCGAGGTATTTAAGGTTCACTTTCTGAATTAACTCATTATATCAGCACATGATCATTTCTTTAAGCGAGAGTGAAAGGGCCTCCCATTTTTTTTCCAGGAAAGGTATTTTCATATACCTTCCAGGTTTTTTTTACATGTCAAATTGACATGGAACTGATTGCTTTACTTCCGAAGGAAGTTGTGTTATGGATCTTTATCACACAAGAAAAATCTCTCGATCCTGGCTGGGTTTGAACCAACGAACATCGGGTTCTTAGGCGAGGACTTTTCCTAAAGACTACCAAGGTCATTGGAATAACACAAACACTTCCTAAATAAAGTAGTGACACTTACAACACATCTCATCTCTCTGATAGGCGGACCCCTTCAGGTGTTTTCAAAATAATATGTTAACGTAGAGGCGGGTATGAGTACGCACTTAATGAACTTTTAATAAAATAAAAAAAACACTATTTTTGTTATATTTAAAAATACATGATTGAAAATTATACATATTCTTTAACGCATATACAAATATACATATTTAAAAAAAAAATAAAAAAATAGTCAAAAATTAACTTTCAAAATGGCATCTCAAATGCGTACTCTTAGCCGACATATCGGGTAAGAGTGCGCATTAGCACAAGTCGCATATAAAGGCATCTTCACCCTCGTCTCTTGAGCAGGATTAGTGTCCCACCACTCTCCACAAGATCCACATTTAATCCAAGCATCATCATTGAAAGACTCGCCACAGCCAGCACAAATGGTTCCTTCATTTTCGATATCAGTGGCTGTCGATGTACTTGACTGGACAACTGAAGGCTGTTTTGATGAAAAATCTAGTTTACGGCATGGATTTTTAGTTGCCATTACTTTATTCTTTCCTTTTTCTTCTCTTACTCGAGCTTGTTCTTCTTTCATTCTATCTTTTTTTTTTCTTCAAATTTTTGAGTCAGCGGGTTTTTATGGGGAGAATTAGAAAAATAGTTGATTTTTTACCCTTTCTTCTCTTTTTATTTCCGTCAAAGGAGGATTTGGAAGCGGTAAAATGTCTGCGGGATTATTTTTATGAGTTAACGTTTTTTCAAGTGTTTTTAGAGGTTGTAATATAGGCACTAGGTGGTGTCTTGGGTGGAATTAGGTCCAAAACTGTCTCTCCAGGTAAATCAGAATTGATATGAGTAGCATCAGCGGGATCTGCAGAGCTATGCTGGATTCTACCTCCATACATTTCTTCCAGGTCATCATCTTCTTTATGAGTGACTTCAGCAGCTAGAAAATCTTCATCAGTAAAAATTTCGGGATTAAAGGGTTGACTCCCAGTTGCTCGAAATGCTTGTATACCTTTGTCTATGGTTGATAGCCTCATATATGCATAGTTGAACAAACCAGCAACTTGGTGTGCCGTGACCACTCTTCCTGTACGGGAATTCAGCCACTTGTCTACTTCTTGTTCATACACTGCTTTGAATGGAGCTAAAACAACACGGTCCAATGGCTATAGCATGTGTCTTGTATGAGGTGGTAGGGAAAGCAATGTTATGAAATTTTCTCGGCAAAATAGGATAGCAGGTAAAGAGCAATGAGAGGAGTGGTTATCCAATATAAGAAGAACTTGATCATCTTCGGTGGGCTTGACATGCTTGACAAAATGTTTTACCCAATCAATGAACAAGTCTGTTATCATGTAGTCTTGAGTCCGATACTAGAGGTAAGGTTCCCACAGGAGCATCTGCATACATTTCTAGATTCTTTCTCTTTCTTGCAAAGATCAGGGCTGGTGGCACGAATTGACCAGCAGCACTAACACAACAAACTGCAGACGATGTTTCACCTCTATCAACTGCAGATATTTTCCTAACAGCTTTTTTACCCTTCTTTGCATAAACTTTTGGTCTTCGGTTTGGTACAGTTGACATTCCTGTTTCGTCCATATTGAATATACGATGAGGCTCAATTTTTTTTTTAATCATCTAACACCATCTTCAGATTATTAAAATAAATATTGACTTGAATTCGGNAACAAACCCTGACGTTTGCAAAAAGCTGAGACCCAATCCTTTCCTGCAATACGTTTTTCGACGTTGAATTTATTCCTAACACCGTAAACTTCTGTTCAAATGCAAGTTGCATTAATTGCTTCTTAGTTATTCCAAAAAATCATGCATCAAAGTCTTTAACATGGTCTGCCAGCTCTCTCTCTTGCGCTGGAGTGAAAACTGCCTTATAACAGCCCAAAGAAGAGATTGAAGTACCCTAAAATATTAGGTTGAATTAAAATTTGCCCTGAACATAAAACAAATGATGCAGTATTTTTTTTAAAAAAGCTAGTCAAACATGCTTACATACATGAACATTTTTTAAGGGGGACTTAGGGGGGGCTTTTTTGAATTGAGTAAAATGCTATCATGTTGACATCTAGAGTTCGAGAAACCTCACTTCTAAAATGTTGCTTTATAAGACATAACAAGCTAGTTATTTAAAAAAGTATGCAGCCTAAATCAATAAAAGTACACAACTTACCACTTTCATTCTTTTGCGTAAAGTCGATTCATACGTCCCATATTCTTTTGCCAACTGTCGTTTACTATAACCAGCGGTCAACTTTTCCCTTATTTCTGTCATAACAGCAAGCGTGTAAACAAGCTTCCTTTTGCTCTTTCGTGTATACATCCCCATCGTTCAAAGATTGTTGAGACAAAAATAAAACACTCAAGTCTGTAAGGAATGTACATAACACAATATAAGTTTAAAATTGATTAAAAGTTTAGACAAATGTGCCTGTAAATACTTTATTTTCCAAACTTTAAGAGTACACATGCGCACTATTAGCCTCCTAGCAACTGCGCACTCTTAGCCTCTTTGGATTTAGTTAGTAAAACCGTCGCTAGATACCATACGTGCTATGAATACCACTAATGAATGGTCCAATATAACCGCCACTAAACACAGATTACCATGGTATTTATAGATTTCTGTCATCACTGTTTAATTTTAACGAATAGCTTAAGTTCTAGACACAACGAATAACATTTTAAAATGGAAAAATAGTTTACTTACCAGAAAACCTATAAATATGAGTGGAGACAATCACATGTAACAGTGAAACACACACCTTTCGAATCACAAGGATTTGCGCTCAGTACTACCAACTACTGGAAAATTACCCCGCGTACTCTTGGCGCCCGAGTACTCTTACCCACCCCTACCTTATTCCTTTTCAACACGATTTATTCCACTTTATTTTTTTAGCTCCTAAAGGTGTGTTTGGGGAAGTATATGCTCTTATTGTAAATTACTTGTTTCATCCCTCTCTCAGCTCAGCGAGTAAAGGCGCGTCCCTCAAGGTGCGACTGGGCGAGCATGACGTCACCACAAACCAGGAGGCACTGCGTCATGAGGAGTACGATGTGGCCAGCGTGGTGCCTTACCCGGGCTTCAACAACGGGACCCTGGCTCACGACATAGCGCTGGTCAGGCTGCGACACCCTGCCAAGAGGAGGGCCAACATCGATGTGGTGTGTGTCCCCAAACAGGGTAGCCTCTTCCCCGAGACGACCAACGACACCAATTGCGTCATCACCGGCTGGGGTCGCAGGAACGAGGGTCAGTTCACAAAGTGGATTGCATTATCAACATTGGGTGACCTGGTGGTCTAGGGGTAAGGTGTCAGACTTCTGTGCTAAGGGTCTGGGGTTCACTCCTTGGTCCAGGAACAGATTTATCTGATTGCCAAACTCTTCCTTCACCTCTGACAAGACGTGTATTAATCACAGCTTGTGAATGTGTGGAATTCCAGGCCTCCACCGTGGTTCGGATTCCACGTTAAACTGTAGGTCCTCCATTTCATCTCACAATCACCCTACCATTGCACATTAGCGTAAGTGCGTATATAATAATAATAATAATAATAATAATAATAATAATAATAATAATAATAATAATAATAATAATAATAATAATAATAATAATAATCGGCATGCCTTCACGCACTTCTTATAACTAGAACGTACCACTGGTTTGAGTGATTTATTATTTTATTGATACTTTTAAAGATGGGTCGAATCTTCTTTGTATGAACTCAAACCTTCATTTCACCTACAATTCGAATTCCAATCCAAATCTTAGAAAACATTAAATTACATAAGAGACTAAATTTACTAAATACATACATTTTTAAGTTGCTATAGAAAATATAAATATTAACTAAATATTATCACATGATCACCACCTAAGTAATATAATAACTCAAAAACAAATTCCATTCCAAAATTTAAATAATATTTTTGCAAAATTTTTTATTTAGAATTGTTCCAAGTCCTTGAATCTTAAATATTATTACTGATTCAATGAACCAATCCCTTCTTTTAACACATGCAATCTCTATGATTTTGCAGACAAAGTCAATATGAAGGGGGAATGGACAATAATTATATTCAAATGTTTATGTGCTTTATTTCTTGACAGCATGTTTACAAAATCCTAAATATATTTCCGAAATAAAGTAACAACATTATTGAGGGAGTGTAACAAGCTTATATTTGTTGACCCTATTGGATTTTAGCACAGTAAGGGGGTGAGAGTTGATTTAGAAATTGCCAAGGTCAAGTAATTTTATTTTTTCTATGCCCCCCACCCCTCCCCCAAGTACAAAAAAGAAGATATGGCCTAGCTCTTTTTAATTTATTTTTTTATTTTTAGCACCCTGTTTTACTACCTGTTCAGGTGATATGCTTATGTACTAATTACGCTATTGGTTTTAGGGATTAGGAAGGTTATATTTAGAGGAAGTGTACCCTCATTAGTGTGGTGGTAGAGTGGAAAACCATTTAGGAAAAACCAACCTCAGTATACCCGACCAAAATTTTAACCTCGATCTCCTGCTTATTGGTAGCCTAATCTACTGTGAGAGTAGCGCGTTAGATCATGAGGTCACCGAAGCTGGTCACACTGTTTAAAAGTATTAATTCGACCCCTAGGAATTAACTCAAGTGAAAACAAACTGTTGCAGGTTCCTCTCACTCGGTGGTGTTGAAAGAGATACCAGTACCTCTGTGGCACAACTCAGAGTGCCAGTCGGCTCTTCGCCAGCAGTTCGGTCAGGATTATGTCCTGCCAGACACATCCCTTTGCGCTGGGGCGGAAGGTCGGGATGCATGTGACGTGAGTACATAGCCTTCATAGATGTTGTTGATGGTAATGAAATTTGTTAAATTTTACATTATTTTGTTCACCACATCTTACTATACTCTGATTTTGATAGGCAGAACAGTATTTGGGAGTTACAAAAGTTACTGAAATTATTTTAATATATTCATACATCAAGTCATGTTATATACAACTGTCATTATTGATAGATATTATCAATACCTATAAAATAGTACAAATGATATGTTATCAATGTTGGCTGCAAAGAAATATGATTGAATTTTCTAAATTTTTCTTCCTACCAAAATCTGGATATTCCTGTCACATCTCTCTGAATATTTACACTAATAGTTTTGGGATGTATACCAACTTTGTGGTCTAGTGGTAAGATTTACTGGCTACAGGTTCAGAGGTCCTGGGTTCGATCCCCGGTGCTTCCAGATTTTTTCTGTGAAACGGTGGGTTTGGAACGGGGTCAAACTCAGCTAGCTACTTCAATAAATATATGGTGGTTCCGATCTAGAAAACTGAGATTAACAGCTGGAGGGTTCATTATGATGACCACATGACACCTTATATCCGCAAATGTTAGCACTAGCACCGCCAACGGCTATGGCTGCTCGGTCGATATAACTTGATTGCGAGCTCACACCATGGAGTTTTTTTTATGGTGTTGGAATGAGGAAAATGAAATTTAGAGGGAGAATATTCATATTTGCTTGGAGGAGCGTGGAAAAACATTTAGGGAAACCCAGTCGAGATTGACACTTCAACCTTTGTGGCCACTGATGTTGGGTTGTATATTATTAATTAGCAGGGCCCCGACTTGGATGATTTAAAAGTGATCAAAAAATGATCTAAATAAAAAAAAAAAGGATAGCATTGCACAGGACTAGATACAACACACACTTTACAAATGGAAACTAAAAAATATATTTTATGCAATTAAAAGACTTTGACAACTAAACTCTTGCATTCTGCTAAATATAGGCCCCTGACATTAATTTACAAAATATCTGCTATCTTCAGATTAAAAGCTATCCCCTCCAACGCAATCCTCTCCAGCCTAGTTGCAGTCTCACCATGAATGTGTATTTTATAACCAAACAAGCGAAGAGGATACAAAGTTAATTCTCTACATTATCTTCTTATTCTGACAACTGTGTGATTAAAAAAAATATGTTTAAATATCCCACTATTTATAAAATATTGATAGTATTTAAAAATATACTTATTTAACCTAAACACCTAAATTAAGTTTAAAAATTCCTAAAAAATACTGAAAAATGCTTAAAAATTACCCAAAATAGACACAAAACCAAGAAAATATGACCTAAAAATTTAAAATGACAAAAATTACCAAAAATCACGTATAAAAAAAGTTTCTACAACTAGACAATCATGGACATAATAATTTATGTACACATGACCATCATCTGTGATGTACAAAAAAAACAAAAAAAAAACACTTAATCAAATTGTGGATCCTATTAATGGCACTATTGAGTATTGACTTTTTTTCTCTCTTTTTTTTTCACTTACTATTGAAGAGGTCACGGGTTGATGTTAAAAAAAAGGTCCAAATGCAATTTTGTTATACTAATCATCTGTCCCTCCTTAGAGTAAGTTGTTGGTAAAAAAAAACTCCATGTAGGGCCAGCCCGCAAATGAGCTATACCGACTTAGTGGCCGCTGCGTGTTGGCGAATATTGTACCAACATTTGCGAATAGAGGGTGTTATGTGGTCAGCCTAGTGAAGCCTCCGACTTTTAATCTCAGTTTTCTCGACCGGAGCCACTACTTTCTCATTCAAGTAGCTCCTCAATTTGTCCGCACACGATTGAGTTGACCCTGTTACAGACCCACTGCTTCACAGAAAATCTGGAAGTGCCTGGGATTGAACCCGGGATCTCTGGATCTGTAGTCATGGACTCTGACCACTAGAGTACTGAGGTGGTCAAGTTAACAATCCTTTAGTAAAATATTATTTGTTCACCTAAATGAAAGTGTAGAAATTATAAACTACCACATCACTCAATTCTGTTAGAAAACACTCAACAATGTGCTCTCATTTATTCACCTTTCAAAATTTTTTCATGGGCCACATTTTTATTTTATTTTTATCTTGAAAGTTGTGTGTTAATATAGCCCTATGTTTAAAAAGTTAATGATAATAATTAATAAATAAAAAATAAAATATATCATAGGGAATTCCCTGTTACACATAACAGGGTGTCTACCAGTTATTAAAAAATTATGGACTGATATTTTATCATTAAAGTCATTAAAAGAAGTTCTGAAATTAGCTTTCAGGACATGAATATTTGTGAGCAAAGTTCAGTGTGGAGGTTAGGGTATTTTATTTAATGATTTGTTCAGAATTAGATTAAATTTACTACTACTACTACCCAGTAATGATGTAGTTCTGAAATGAGAAAATATTATAAAGCAGAATTTATAAAAAAATTTGAATGAAAATATAAGTCTGAGAGAATAGTTAATACTTAATAACTTTTTTAACACCTTTTGGGTCATGAATATATATGAATAGTCCATGAAAAAGTTATAAAATTTGGTTTGCATAATTCGGTAGACACTCTGTATAAGTTTTTGTTTGTTGCATAATTTTATTGGTAGGGTGATGGGGGCGGACCTCTGGTGTGCGAGAAGGGTGGCCAGTGGTACCAGGTGGGCTTGGTCAGTTTCGGTATTGGCTGCGGCCGGCGCAACACACCGGGCGTCTACACGAGGGTCGCCATGTACCAGCAGTGGATCATGGACACTGTGCTTCGATACAGAAGAGTCAGGTAGCGCGCGGCTTAACTCAAAACTATATACGCAAGAAATCATAAAAACTCAACTTCTGATGTTCCTTCCCTACACTATACAAACAATGAATTCGACAAGTAGTTTGGGAAGCTGTATGAAGACTTGAAAAACTTGATGGTTGATGTCTATATTATGTATGAAACAAAGTGCAATAAGGTAGGAGTTTAGGGACTCCGAGGAAAGGCCAGTGTTTTTGCAGTTTTTATAGCAAAACAGCAAAACACACTGAGTTTAATTTTCCTCACATGGTGATATCAACAGTTGTTGAATATTTGTCATGAGCATAGTGTCATTAGATGAGAAACTTTTTAAACAAGAAAAAGTTGTCATTAATTTCCAAGACACCCTTGACAGATATTCAATAAATTTTGATAATACCATGTGAATAAAATTAAGCTATATGTTCGTACTGAAGCAATGTTTGATTTATTTTGACCAAAAGAATGTCTTGCTATAAAAACTGCAAAAAACACTGGCCTTTTCTCGCGTCCTTTATATCCCCAAACAGGAAAACACTGTGATTTATGTCAAATGCCAATAAATTAGAATTTCCCCATTTCTCTTTTCATATTTATGCAAATGTGTGTACAAAGCTTTGAAACTTCGATTTTGAATATTTGTCAACACCGTGATTCGACAAAATTTCTGGCTTCTAAAGTTATGAAGCTTTGCCAATAAAAATATTATTCACAGCCAAAATACACATAAATTTTCAATTTCTTTAATTTTCCGCTTTTACGTGCATGACAAAAAATTTGTAACAAATGAATGTATTAGCAACATGGCTTATCAATTTTCAATGAAATCTCTATTTTTTTTTGTGCTAAAAGTTTTTTTTATAATATATAGTATCCAAGGTTTTGTAAACATGAACAATATAGTATTTATTTCAACATAAAACAATTATTAAATTATTTGAACTTTAATTTGGCTTAGGAAATATTTCAAATATTTGTTTAGACTTCTCTTAGTATAGAAAAAATGGACTGAGCACTTTTCTATTTATGTAGCTTAATACTATCGGTTCCTTCATCAGATAAACAATAACTATAGAATAATACAGCTGGTATTTTTTTTTTAAATATACTTGGCTTTACGGATATAAAACTCAACTTTTGTAAACTTGACTAGCCAGTTAAAAAGGCCAAATGTTTATTAGCATTTGAATGACATGTCTAAATTTCAATAATTTCAAAGTATTCAAAAAAACATTTCAATCATGTTACATAATTATAATAGGAACTGGTAGAATTTAAACAAATCAGTATCATCAACTGTTTCCAGCTTGTGGCCGGGCCAGTTTAATAAAATGCCTCCATCTTCCTCTATCCTTCCACCCTTCGTCTCGTCTCACTTGCACACTTTCAGTTTTCTGCTCCTCCCCTCTCTTTATTGGCCTCTCTTGTGGTCTTGTTCCTACATACTTCATCTCCATCATTCTCTTTTTCCACTCTCATTACATGCCCATACCACCACAGCCTTGCTTCCTCTACTATCTCATATCCACCCACTCTTTCTTTGATAACTTCATTCCTTATACTGTTTCTTATTGTGACAGCTAACATGTTCCTCACAAACTTCATTAACAAGGCCTTCCCTTTCCTAGTCTTTTCTAAAACTTAAAATTAATATGGTACTCAAATGGATTGTTATATATGTACATATTATTTTACTTTCCTTCTCATACTTACCTTACCGACATAACACTATGTAATGTAAATATGTTGTTATACACATACTTAACGTGTTATTTATATTTAAAGAAAAGCTTGTTAATGGTATTATCTAAGTTTTTATTTAATTTACCCCTAAGAAAATGTTTATATGATGCATGTTCTCAAGATGAATATTGATATGAGGTATATTGTAAATTAAAATGTATAGTAGTATGACTAAGATTTTACTTTTAAGTTACATATGTAGAAAATGTTCATTTTTATTCTAAAGTAAAAAGTAATATTTAAACATGGTAAAAACCAAGGATTTAATGTGTAATTGATATGGTATACAGTGTTACTAGGCATGGGTACTACAGATATCCGAGTTCTGCCAAAGAACCAGAACTGATTTAATATTTTTTTTAAAGTTGATTCTCGGGTATCTGATTTAATTAAGTTAAAAAGAATCAGTAAATACCTACCACAAAATATACAAGGCGTGTCCGGAAAGTATAAAGATACCATTTACAAATAAATGCTTTTTCACTAAACCTTTACTGAAAACTACTTACATATGAATAAGTTTATTTTTCCACATACTCACCGCCATTGTCCAAACATTTATTAAGCCTGGGAACTAATTTCTGTATCCCCCAATCATAAAAGTCCGCCACCTGTCCTTTGAACCATGTGGGGATTTCTTTCACCTTATCATCGTTGCCGAATATTTTTTCCACCCAGAAGTTTCTTTAGGTGAAGAAACAAGTAATAATCACTAGGCGTGAGGTCTGTACTATAAGATGGATGATCCAAAACATCCCAATTGAAACCGTCGAGCAGCTCAGTAGTGGCACACTCGGTGTGGGCCTGAGGGTTCCCTTGGAGCAGCCAGACACCATCAGTCAAAAATCTCCTCATTTTGTTCTGAATGACCCATCAAAGCCATCTCAAGGTCTCCCAATATGCATTGTCACAATATGAATTGGCATTAATTGTTGGTGACCTGGTGGTCTAGGGGTAAGGTGTCAGACTTCTGTGCTGAGGTCCGGGGTTCAATCCTCGGTCCCGGCACATTTATCTGATTTCCAAACCCTTCCTTCACCTCTGACAAGACGTGTATTAATCACAACTTGTGAATGTGTGGAATGCCAGGCCTCCACCATGGTTCGGATTCCACGTCCTCCATTTCATCTCACAATCACCCTACCATCACACATTAGCGTAAGTGCGTGTAACCCAAACGGGTAGTAAGACGCGGTGCTAATAATAATAATAATAATAATTAAATGTTGAGACAGGAGACATAAAATCAACCAGGAGAATGAATGCTTCTTCAGTCCCAGAATACTGTAGCCATGATTTTGTTGTTGTTGCCGAGTCGATGTTTTGAATTTTTTGGTTTTGGGGGAATGCGTTTGGCGCCAATGCAATGACTGTTGCTTCGATTCAGGAGTGTGGTGATAAACCCAAGTTTCATCCCCAGTCAAAATAGAGTCCAAAAACTCATCTCCTTCCTTTGTGTAACCCATGAGAAACGTGAGCGCGGAACACACAAGTTTTTTCTTGTGGTCGTCTGTTAACATTTTGGGCACCCAGCATGCGCATAAATTTTTGTAACCTAATTTTTCTGTCACAACTTCATGAATCATAGTACTAGATAATTCAGGAATAATGTAATGCAACTCTCTTATTGTCAGACGCCAATCTGCATGAATTTCTCTTTCAATTTTTTGAAGGTCTTCGGAGATCAAAGATGACCTACCGCTTCTTTGTTCATAGTAATAGTCCTTCCTCCCGAGAATTCACAGCACCACTTAGTCACATTTTATCGATTCATAATGTCACCATACATAGCAGAAATTTATTTTATGAATTTTCGCTGGTTGCAGATCTTCTCCGTTCAGAAAACGTTTCACGGAACAAACTTCACATTTTGCGGGATCTTGGATTGGCGTTGCCATTTTAATGCGTCACCCGAACAAAAACTATTCTTGTACCACCAAACCAAAGTGAAAGAAAATTCAAACGGATCAAGGTCAATGCCAGTCTACTCACCAAAAGTATTTAAACTCCTTCTAGCTGCATCAACACTATGTATCTTTAATTTCTGGACACGCCTCGTATATGAATGACATTAAATAGGTTTAATTTTTCATATGGAACTTTTATATATACAGTGCAATCTCCTTTAATGGACATCTATGAATAGCGAATTCTTATTTATAATAGACTGTTTTAATTTCTCTGGCAAAATAACGTTGGCTGTTACGGTGATGCAACTTGCCAATAATGGAGGCGAACACTGTAAGAGACACGTCATATATATGCATACTGTACATATCTCTAAACAGCAGACGAAAATTGAAAACACCAGTCCATATACATTATTTTATCTTAGGACTGTCAGGAATGCCAGTACCTCGCGCTAAGTGTGAGCAGTCCTGCCTTTCTTCTCTAAAAAAAAAAATTTCTAAAATTCAGATTGATTTAAGTAATATCTACAGTATATAAGTTCATCTAGATTAAAATGTGTTCATGAACTTTGATTTAAAAAAAGAATAAATAAATAACGGACTTTTTTTTATCCCAGAAGGTGTCCGTTACTAAGAGATTTCACTGTACTTATTTTGATTAGTTTTAAAATAAGTCATTTTCTTAGTATACGGCTAGTTAGTAATCGGAGTTTTCATTTTTACCTATTTTGGCGAATAACAAGTGCTTTAACAGCCCATCTCATGGCCAACTAAACAAGAGGTTATATATAAGATTATTCTCGAAACAGAAAACCTATTGGAGCACTTTTTTTTACTCTCTCATTTGACATCCTTGAAATTCAAATCAGTTTTTTTTTCATTTTAGAATTATTTTATTTAAATTTTGTTGTATTTTTTAAAAATATGGTCAAAACGGTTTCACTCGTTTTCTTTTACTTGTTCTTAATTCCACTTTCCTTTTTTTTAAAGGATGATATAGAAAACCGCATCACAATCTAACATCTGGCTTGAGCGAACTTACCTTTTTTTTAAGCACCACCTTCCTACTACCCATTCAGGTTATACGCTGATGGTTTTAGGGATGAGGAAGGTTATATTTATAGGAAGTGCATCCACATTTGTGTGGAGGGATATTGGAAAACCATTTTGGAAAACCACCCTCAGTACACCTGACTGAGATTCAAACCAAAATCTCCCCATCATCAGCAATCTAGTCTACTGCCAGAGTAATGCCTTGGATCATTCGGCCACCAAAGCAGGTAATTTACCTATTTAAGTTAAGTGTTATCTGTGGGGTGAGACAAGTTATGATTAGGTGTGTTACTAAACCAGTCCCTGGCATGCGTGTAGCACAGCTATCTATGTAGGTCCTGCAATCATTTTTCTACTCGTATACTATTTCCCGACACATATTTTCATTACTAGCTTGTTTAGAACTTTATTCATTGTCATATTATAAAATTGAACAGGTAAATTCATCTACCAGCTACAATATGAAGTATTCGGACTGGCTAAAAGTACAGTGGTTCACTAATCGATGGCATTACAATAACTCTGTGCAATAAAACGTTGGTTGATTCATGCCTGTGCCAGGGAAAGTGTTAAATGGAATTGTAACTGACCCATTCATATATGACTCTAAACATAACCTTAAGTTTCAATCCTATTTATTAGTAAGTAAAATGTCACATGTTTTAATTTTTCAATCAAATATAATTTTAGGAGATTGTAGTAAAATTCGCTTATTTATGGTGTGTACATGTTTTTATTAAGGAAATTCTGTAAATTGATCAATAAAAAACATTGTATTCTACAACATTAAATTAATAATAATGCGATATCATTTAGCCATCTGGTCTCTTCATTGTATTAACATAACAATGTAACCTGATATGACAATGAAGTATTATTTCCGTAATAACCACAAATCAAACAACACATTAGTCAGAAGCTGCTTCTTGAACAAGGCAAACAACTTTAACCCTAGAATGCTATGATATACATGTCGTGCCCGATCAATTTATCCCAACTTCCTTCCCCAGCAAGCGAGCCTCTCCTCCTTAGAGCTATGCCTCCAACAGTCAGTCAACAATTGGCTGCCGTGACGGATGGTTGCATCTTGGACGTTACGTTATGTGGAAGTAGAAACTATATTTACATACCAAAAGTATTAATAGGTTTTGTACGGAGCACCAGAAGTAACTGTGCCCAGACTGTTATAAATTATATGAATATGGATATTTGAATTTATTTCTTTTTTACTAATAGCTAGTTAACCATTACAAAAACATTTAAATATACCCGTGTTTAATTGTATTTACCACAGGTTTTTCAAGACCTTAATTCTTTTTGTTTTGTGGTCTGATGTATGTTGATTTTGATATAATTAAAAATACAAAAAATGAAAAATAAAAAAAGAAATCAAATGAAAAAAAAACTAAAAATCAAACTTAGGTCAAATAAGAAGCTTATGGAAGGTTTTATATGTTTTTACGTCAAATCTAGGTATTGATAGCAATACAGCACTATACAATGACTATAGTATTCTAGGGTTAAGTAATTTAAGTTTGTTAAGAAAAATGTACTCTAATGAGCAAACCCAAAAAATGAGCTTTAATATTTCATATAAAACACTGCTTCTCATTTATTAAAAAAAAAAAGTCACGACAGAAAAAGATAAAACAAAATAACTACAGTACAGTCAAAAGTCTTCACAAACAATTGAGTTTAACAAGATTGATAAATTGGCCTAGTCCACTTCCACAAATATATGTATATAAAAAAAAAATGAAGTCTCCTCAGTTGACTGGTGTGTCATCTTTGTTGATGCTGAGGTTAGTCAAACTGTCCAGTAGGTCTCGTACATCCGAGTCCACTTGCTCCTTGGTGTTACTGAGCGTCAGTCGGGAGGAGAACGCGTTCAATAACTCTGCTTCTACATCCTGGCCTTGCTTCTGAAGAAACTCTTGCATCATCTCGATTACCTTGGTAACATAAAGAGGTAGAGTTTAAAAGAGATGCATAACACATCATGCATGAAGGATTCCACTAATCTGTATGATTCTATTTTTTTATATGCATTTTATTTAGGGATGGGACTCTGAAATATCTCTAATCTTTAAGAATTTGAGGAGTCGAGAAAATATCAGATGCAAAACTTTTTTTTTACATCGAGTACTGTTTTCAGCCTGTGGCCTGGGTCAGTTTTTTATTCAAGCCATATATTTTCCACTACTAGTTTGCTAGGCCTGTCGTAGCTACATATGCCTTATAATTTAACTAAAGAGTAGGACAGACAAGATCCAGTCACCAGCCGTTAATTCATCACTATAAAAGGGTAAATCCTTATTTCACCAATGATACATTTTTTAGCTATGCTGGGAATCAAACCCGGGACTATTTAGTGAAAGGATACCATTGAAGTCCGTTCATTAGCAAATCAGAGCATAGACTTCCACGTGGCTTTGTTTACATAAGGTCTCAGTTTAGGATGAATCGATAATAGCATTTCTTCGAAGTCAACAAAATGCTAAAGTTGGTGAAGTGAAGAAAACTTTTAACAAAATGGCTACTCTCTAGAATGCTCCAGATAAATCCAGGAGTAGGCCTAAATCTCAAACCATTATAGCTATGTTGTAAGAAAATACTAGCTTGAAAGCGTATGACATTACAATCATAAAGACTCCGTGATCTTTAAGCTACCTACAGTTCAAGTTTTACAAAGAGAAGCTTATCTGATAGCTAGAAAAGTAACTATACTTTCATGTATTCATAAGCCAAGTAATTTTATCTGCAGCTGTCACGTTTAATAAATATTATCAATACCTCTAGAATAACACAATACATAATATAGGAAAGTTATCAATGTTGTCCAAAAATAAATGTTTGTATTTTCTTAAAAGACCCTTCTAATGAAAATTGAACTGTACTTATATTGTATTACCAGTACTAAATAAATAAATGTGTGTGTGAATATCTTTTAATAAAATTCCATGTAAAATTTTCCATCAACGTATTTGAGGACCCTACCTAAATAAATAACACATTAACTCACCTGCTGCACTTCCCGCTTGACATGTTGTGAGTTTTCAAAATGTTTACCCTGTTGTAAGACTTTCAACTTGGACTGTGCTAGCTGCAGAGGGCTACGACCATAGTAGTCACTACAGTTGACATTGGTTCCTGCGCTCAACAAAAACAAAACAATATATAAATGCATTTTTTTAAAATAAGTTTTTCTATAAAACCCTTGGCCCTGTTGAGTGCAAGTCTAAAATCTATTTTGTGGGATGGTGGGCGGGAGGGTGAAAGGTATGGTGTGGCTTCACAACTGACCAAAGTATCCTTCCGCACCAACGAGAACAGATGAATCACGAAAACCGTGGATGGTCTTGTAGAAAAATCATACGTTTGGAAATATAAGTTTTCTCGAGAATGAGCGAAATTTTTAAGTTAATATTTTCAACACCCCTTCTAAGATAATGTATCGATGTTTATTAATTGTTACATTTTCTTATTTTTTGTTATGAAGCCAGCCGTTTTCTATTGAAAAATGTCAATTTTATCGATATTTGATCACTGTTAAAATTATAGAGGTGGTATAAAGTATAAATTAATTAATATGCTTCTATTCTTGAACAAACCGTTTCCGAAAAGAAAATTGCAAAACAATAAAAATTCTTGAAGATAACCGTTTGTTCCCATGGCTCTGCAATTCCAAGCCAAATGAAAAGGGCTAGTAGCCTTAATGGCTGAAGTGTAAGGAAGTGTTAAATAGGGTGTACTTTGTACATATGGTTACATACATGCAGCAGAAACATGAATATTGGATGTAAGAAAAACCAAGAAGGTTGAGGATAAGAGAATGAAGTTTTTGTGCTGTCAAAAAGAAAAACCGGATAAGAAATAAAGATTTCAAGGCAAGAGTTAGGCTACGGGGGTGGGGGGGTTACACGAGATAGTAGACAGGCTCATCATTTTATTACTACCAAATTCCCTGTGTTTTCCATGTTTTCCAGAAAGAATTTATATTTTTCCGACAGCTTATATTGAAGAAAAGAATAATCCAATTTTTCATCCAAACTCCAAATCTGAAGTCATGTAACTTATGTTTAAAAAAGGATGTTTTAAGATTGATGGGGAAATAACCTTCTGTTGCTGCACAACCCTTGTTTAAGGGATAAGAAAGCATGTTTGAATCAGTGTGCTTAGTTCTTAAGTTCACCTTTTCATCCATTCAAAGATCTACTATTTTAAGCTTTCAGTTAAATGTGCCAAATTTACCAATATTCCAGTATTATTAGATTTTGCAAAAATTCTCTGTTTCCCAAGTTTTCCAAGTGCATCCCTGGTCTAGAGGAAACAACGATGAGATAGTATGAAAACATAATGAGGATGTAAAAGGAAAGGACCCCAAAGAGAATGACGGAGTTGAAGTTTGGAAGGAAAAGACCGCAAGAGAGACAAAAAAAAAAGAAACAGAAGATGCAGATAACAGCAAGTGTGTGAGTGAGAGGAGAAGAACAAATGAGAGTAAACTATTTTAGTGTAAAGAATCAAGGGACGACATTTTTGTGCCTAGTTTAAATTCATCCTCTTCTTTCAGTCTAATTTCGATGCACTCTTCATTTACTTTCTTTATGTATTTTTTTTCTATTTTCAATTAATTTAAGTAACTTTCTGTATGTACAGTAATACTTTATGTGTGTTTAGTGTAAAAGAATAAAAGAAAGAGTAGTGATGGGTGGGGTTAGGAAGTTGTCAGTTATCTATTGTAAGTGTAGCACTGGCCTAATAGTTCTTGCCGTGTAACTAACCTGCTTTGAGCAACAGTGTGACGACAGCCACATGGTTGGTGCACGCAGCCAGATGAAGCGGAGTATTTCCGAGAGAGTCTCGCTTATTGGGGTCTGCCCCGCCCTCCAGGAGCAATCTCACCACCTCGGAGAACCCTCGACTAGCAGCCAAGTGCAATGGTGTTCGTCCCTGTGTGTCGGCACAGTTAGGATCCACACCCTGTTCCAGCCATGTGCGTACGAGGTCTACATTGTTCATAGAGGCTGCCACTGATAGTTTGCGTTCATCTAAAAAAAATCATGGGGTTTTACAAATGGATAAGTGTGTGTTTATTATTGAAAATATTACTCAAAAAACAAGTTCCATTGTGCCCCTGAGTGATGAGATCATTAACCTACCATAGCTAAGGGTGAACAGAAGATTATTATGAGACAAAGTCATTGGAGAAATCCACTATAGCCAAAAAGTGCACT
This sequence comes from Timema genevievae, assembly GCA_902155825.1. NCBI lineage: Eukaryota > Metazoa > Arthropoda > Insecta > Phasmatodea > Timematidae > Timema > Timema genevievae. The sequence goes on from CABFWO010000097.1 coordinate 429,988, forward strand.
AAAAAATAGGTTGGTATTTATCATATCTTAAATATATTGATATGTAACACTAAATGAGCCGCTTCAAGGGCTGAATGGTCTAAGGCGTCACTCTTGTGTTAGACTAGCCTGTTGATGATGGGAAGATCTAGATTTGAATCCCGGTTGGCTCTACTGAGGGTGGTTTTTTCCTAAATGGTTTTCCACTCTCCTTCCATAAAAATGCAGGTAGATTACCTCTAAAATGCTTCCTTCCTCATCCTACCTAATTGGAGTAATCATCATATATGCGTATATTCTGAATAAGTAGTAACACACGGTGATAAAAAAAAACCCACTGAATGCATGCTCTTACCAAGATTTCTTTAAAGAATTATAGTATAAAAATTTGGAGCAAGTTTTCTTTAAATAATTGTTCTTTTTATCTATACATAAACCTTTTTAAAAATCAAACAATTTCAAAAAGAACAGTGCCTTTTGAAGTGATATGGGGGTAAAACAAAAACCTACATACAACTGACACCAACTAGAATAAAACCGTGATTCCTTGTCGATAAGTGATAAGGTGGGATGGAAGGAAATGTAGAAGCAGTGGCGGTTGGCAGCCTTGGGAGCTGGGCAAGAAGCTTTGGGTCATGGATAACATTGTTCCAAAGCTCTTTTTTATCTTTGAGCTTTAAATTCTTTATTTAAACAATTTGTGTCATTAAATGTATTTAACTATCATGTTTAATGCATAAAACAGTCTTTACTAAAATAAGTATGGCAGAGAATATAAAAATTTAAAAGAAAAAAAAATCACTTGAATAATGTAAATCAAAATCCGTTAGAGCAGTCTTGAACACATGATTGATATAAAAGTGACATTGCGCAAGTGCCAACATTGATCGAGAACCATCCACATATCTTTTACTATTCTATTTTACTGGCCGAAATACTCCATAGCACCTAGAGGTAGTTTAAATTTTGTTTATTTTTTCTCTAGACACACGCATTCGCCTTACCCTCGTTCCCTCCCATTCATCCCTCGTGTCATTTGAATGCTTTAGAAGCAAGTTTGAGTTGGCTTCAAGAAGGTCCTCCTGGCAGGAACAGACCCACAGTCACGCTTGACAAATACCAAGCTCAAACAAAGATGCTGCCAAAATTATAAAATATATTAGGTTTGCAATTCAAAAGAAAGTTGTAAACATAAAATAAGGTTTTATTTAGCTTTGGTTTCAATGCTTACATGGGGTGACTGCACCTGCGTAGAGGTTTATATTTTTTTATTTTTTGTAACAAAAAAACTTTTAGGGCTAAATAAATAATACTATATATATATATATNCGTGAAGGCTCTTTCCTTGTCCCAATTAGATGAGATGATGGTGATAGTTAGTATGAGGGTGTTATAGAGTATGAGGGTGATAGTGAGTATGAGGGTGATAGTGAGTATGAGGGTGATAGTGAGTATGAGGGTGATAGTGAGTATGAGGGCGATAATAAGTATGAGGGTGATAGTGAGTATGCAGGTGTGAAACCAGCGGAAACACTTAAACTTAACCAAACCCTGGGGTAGTTCCCCTTTCGGGAAAAATACCCAAGGGACCAACTGGGAATCGAACCTGGGGCTCCTAGGCTCATAGAGAGGTGCACTAATCACTACACCACAGGGCCACTACTTATTCATTTAATTTATTTTTCCACACATAGTACTCTCAACAGTTTTTGGATATTATTGTCACAAGCATGGTGGCATTTAATCAGGACTTTTTTCTCTCTTCACTTAAGTTCCCTTTCAAGTGCCGAGATGCTCATGACAGATATTCAAGAAATATTGAGATTACGAATCTGAAGAAAATTAAACCAAGTGCATCAGGTATGTAGGATGGTAAATACCAAATAAAAACACAACAAATCTCAAACCACAATAATTCAATTAACCATTTCAGTGGCCAAATGGTCTAAGATGTCACTCATGTGTTAGACTGGCCTGCTGAAGCAGGGGAGATAGAGGTTCGAATCACGATAGGGTCTAATGAGGGTGGTTCCCCCTAAATGATTTCCCACTCTCCTTCCATGCTAATGCAGGTAGATTAACTCTAAAATACTTTCTTCCTCATCCCGTCACCATTAGATCATTATATGCATATAGCCTGAACAAGTAGTAAGAAGTAATGATAAAAAGACAAACTAATTCAATTAAATAGCCTTCAGCTTGGTTGGTTTTTAAATAATTTTATTTTAGTTTCAAAAACCAAAATCACTTACATAATGGTTTCTTCACCTGATGCCAAACATTTCTCAAGGGCGCACAATGCATATTCTTGAAGCGACTTCGTATAACTCGAACTTTCCTGTGCAGTTCTCCATTCTCATACACGGCCAGAGTGTAGCACTGACCTACATTCCGTATCACACGTATTAATAGAAAATAAGCCTCACTAATATTCACAAGTTAAAAAACATTACAGCAACAGTTTATGCATATTTTAAACAGGGTTGCCACTTTTTTTTTAAATACAAAACTCTCTATGTTGTCACCCAAAGTCTTTCAAAAAGGAGTTACCAATTTTCCAGACAGTTTAGACAAAGTACAGAGAAAGGACATTTAATTTTTTTGTAAAATTGATTCATCAGCCCTCAAAACTATAATTCTTTTAAATATTTATTTCAGGGAAGTAAGAGTGGTTTTCCATACTTTGTTAAGGTAAATTTTGGTTCAATTTTTTCAATCATCAAAACCTGTTTCTATAGGTTAGGTAGGCCCTGATTTTTATAGCTGAGGCCCACTTTTGACAACTGACAATGATTAAAAATCCCTAAAATTTGGCATTCTAGAAATATGTCCTTTTTACTTTTTTTTTTACATCCATTACTGTTTCCAGCCTGAAGCCTGGGTCAGTTTTTTATTTGTCATATATTTTCACCGGCCTGCTAGGCCTGTCGTAGCTTCATATGCCTTATAATCTAACTAAAGACTAGGACAGTCACAACATCCAGTCCCTGACTGTTAATTCATCACTGTGAAAGGGTAAACCCACATTTCACAAATAATCAATTTTCCGGCCATGCCGGGAATTGTCAGTAGACAGACAAGCTACCGACTGGGCTAAGATGTCTGCTAGAAATATGTCTATTTGATTATTATAAATGTATCAATAGCTCCCTTACGGGTTACTGTATAATTTCTTTATATCATAGCTAGACCGAGAATGTAAATACAATTTTTAATATTCTTATTTACACCATTATGGCAACACGAGTATCCAGTTTTCAAACAAAAGGCTTCCTATGAAAATCAAACTGTAGTTAAGATCCTCAATAGCCAGTAATGGGTAGTACCAATTGTAATATTGGAATACTATCATAAACCTTTGATCAAACTATCGATCACTCACCAGACGGAACAACTTCATAGCCGGTTGCTGCGGTCAGACTGGAAGGTTGTAAATTACGAAATGTCAGGCCCGCTGGAGGTTCACACTCAAACTCCAATAAAGATCGACTCAATGGTAAGCGAAAATGTAAGGTTGGCTACACAATTGCACAAACATAAAAAAAATAAAAAATACAAATAACATTTGGTTTGGTAATTTATTTATTTTAATTATAGTCAACATAGGTTGTATTAATATAATACAGCATTTAAGAATTCTGATGCCAACTTCAGTGGATAAATGGTCCAAGGCGATGGTTCCTAAACCTTTTCGGGTCACCATGCTATTTGGTTCCTTAAATTCCTTCCCAATACCTCCTAACCTATCCTATAAAAACATGATCCAGTACGGCGGTTTGCATGGCCCAACAAAGAGAAAAACAACACAATGAAATTCAAAACTGTAGCAATTAATGGTCGATTTATTCAAAATCATATTAAAACTTTTTGGTTTGATTAAGTAAAATATTACATTTTTTTTTTAAAGTTTGAGTAACTAAACAAAATTGACTAACTACTATGCTACTGAGATTTTCAAAATCTGATGGTTAAATAGCGAGTCTCTTAAATACTATGTAGTAACCAGTTCAATGTTCCAGTAAATTCTTAATACAAGGAATGGACTTTCAGATGAAGTGATACCAGTTTCCCAATGTCTGGTTTAAAGCCCACTTAGCAGGAGTCTAATGACCGCCTCTGTGATGTCTGGTATAAAGCCACTTAGCAGGAGTCTAATGACCGCCTCGGTGGTCTAGTGCTCAGAGTTACTGGCTAGAGATCCTGAGACCCTAGGTTCGATCCCTGGCGAGTCCAGATTTTTCTGTGATGGAATGGGTCTGGAACGGGGTGAACTCAGCCTTGTGAGAACAAGTAGCTGCTCCAGTCTAGAAAACTGAGATTAACAGCCGGAGGGTTCGTTGTGCTGACCACATGACACCCTCTATTCATAAATGTGGGGATTATCTTCACCAAAATGCGGTGAATGCTTAGTCAGTATAGCTTGCATGCGGGCAGACACCATGGTGTTTTATGGATGATTGTTTACAAACTGGAGCATATAATTCCCTACTCTCTTATTATATTATATAAATTCCTAATTAGATGTTTTATATTTGAAAGTTTATTAAGTTGTTGTAATGTTGATTTCATTCTAACATTACTTTCTTTCTACTAGCTCTACATTTAAATCTAGAAAATATATATTTATATGAAACATCATTCCCCTGTATTGTCCTAACTACAGATTCAGTAACCAATCAAGTAAATACTCAAATTAATAAAGCAATTTTTTAAACTTTACACAATATAGCCTAATACAGTCGAACCTGAATAAGCGAGAGTTCAAGGGACCGGGAATTTTTTTCTTGCTTATAGAGGGTTCTCATTTATAGAGGTTCAGGAGTGGCTTCTCTTACTTATATTGGTTCTTACTAATCAAGGTCAAGGAACTACATCTCTCACTTACGGAGGTATAAGAAAACATGGGAAACAGGATGAGGAATGCGCGACGCACCTCCCTCAGCAATCGACCCTTATCAACTAATTCGTCTTTGTTTACTAATGCAGACCTGACCCCTTGCAAAGAAACAAAAAACCATGCATGTGTATGTGTTACCTGTCAAAACACGCACAATTGCGTTGCATTTCCTGGAAGACACTCTCGCTTAGAGAGGTCCGGACGTGAAAAACGACTCTCACTTATAGAAGTTTTCGGAGGTGAAAATGATGGGGCCTGGCAATTAGTCTTTCTTATAGAGTTATACTTTTAAACATCTAAATTTGAGCTTTATATCATGTCCCCAGTTTTCATATGTGATTTCTATGGTAAATTATTTATTAGTTAATCTCCCATTTAAAAGATAGAGAGCTATCTGTATTATTATTGAAATAGATAACTAAAACAAGTTGTGCAGTTGACAATTCTATTCTAATATTTGTCTTTGTATGTGCATATTATATTCTGTGTTAATTGTTGCTCTTAAATTTTTCTGTCACTATCGAAAGCATCATTCCCCTGTTGAGTTTAAAATTACCTATTTTTGCAATACAAAGTCTATATTTATCAACAATATAAACAATTATAAGTTATAACATATTTCCATAGACACATTTTTAAGTATTTTAAAATGACTAGTTCAATCCCATAACCTCATAATCATCTTTCCCATGTACTTTCTTTGGGCAGGGGAGTGATGGGGAAGTCAGGGGGATTATTAATAGAACTTTCGTGTATTATAAACTATCTTTTTACTATTATCACGTTTCTATTAATATGTTCCCTATTTTAGTGTTGATAAACAAACTAACAAAGGATCTCCAAAGATACAGGAAAAGATGTGAATGTTTATGGAAAAATGAAAGTCACTGCCCACCCATCCCCAGCGCCTGTGTTCAGTAGCGTATGCAGAATAGCAAAGTGGGGGGGGTTCAAGGGGGGCTTGGGGGAAAGTACCCCTGCCAACTGCAGGAGACAAACTTTTCTTTACCATTATATACACCTACAAGGTTTTTTTTTATTGGAATAGGTTAACTTGAGCATTTATAATTTTACTACTAAAAATGTGATAATCTAACAAAATAATAAATAAATAGGTCTAAATTAAAGTTGGCTTGGTGGTCACAAACCTACTGTCACAAAAATCACTGATTATTTATATTAGGCAAATGTCAAGCCACTGTGTAACTCTTCGGTGGAACCAAGTGTGAAACTGGGAGATTTGGAATCTGCCGCAATGCTCAGGACCTAGGCCACTTCCTAAACTGCAAGAACATCAATAAGGACTACTAAGGAGGATCAACACAAGGATGTGGGACACTTGATATTTCCTTTGCTCACAATGTTTAACTGGTCATACCACTCCCCCTCCCACATTTTATTTTCTCTTTGGATCTGAGTAGATCTCGGGGCATCCCCAAACTATGGTAAGGGGGCTCGAGCCCCTTCAAAACAAGGCAACCCCCCTTGTGGGCACGCTAGGGCCCATGTTAAGCAAATGCTAGGAAAAGAGGTAAAGGTCAAGTCCTCAAGTTGTTAAGACACCTCTGTTTGCTGAAGCTATCAAAGATCAACTTAATGAAAACTATAAGAAGGTAGATTCAAACAAAAAAAGCAATTATTTAAAAAGATTACTGCAGAGAAAGTAATTAAGAAGTATCGTCTTTAGAGGCTGTGTTCAACTGTTTTGAAATGTTGAAAGGCACTATCAAAAATTGGAAGCAAAGCTTTTAATTTGAAATATTAGAGAAAGACAAAAAAAAATCCAATTTATGAACATAAGACAGCATGAGATAGACAACTTTTTAGAATTGAACAACAGTCGAATTTGTCCTGGAAAGAAAGACTTCATCACCAAAAAAAAAAGTGACAAAACAAAAAACGGTATCCGAACGACACATTGAGAAACCTTCATTAGAAGTTTTAGAATGGCATATCCAGATAAAATGGTTAGTTACCATCAATTTTTCTTCAGACATCATCCATTTTGGGTGAAACCAATAAGCGTGAGTGATCAAGATACTTGTAAGAATATCACACATGTAAACATGGAACTATTGATCAAGGGATTGTTCAAGGTAGGTGTTTTAGGGAAAAATAACAACTGCTGGTATTGTGGAAGAATTCTGTTGTGTTGACAAAACTGAAAAATGTCTTTTACACAAATGTGACATTTGCATGGGTAGTATATCTTCATATAGTGATTTTATTGACGTTTCAGCTGACAGTATTTCAAATAGATGACAAAGAAAGAAAGTTTCTTTGAAACAAAAATCCTAAAAGAAAAAAAACTGTTGTAAAAATGACTAAAGGTTTAGTTGAAAGCACGAACTATTATACGGTGCAAGAATATGATAAACATATAATATGTTTCTTAAAACATGAAGGGAAAACACTACATCAATACAATGAGATAGTAATGTTGAAAACAAAACTTGCAGAAAATGAAGCTCTAGTTCATCTGGACTTCGGCGAAAACTACTCTTTAAAATATGCTGAAGAAACTCAAAGCTTCCACTTTGGTGGATCACGACAACAGCAGATATCAATGCATTACTGTTGTTTACTCAAGAGAATCTAATGGCGAGGTGATGACTAAATGCTTTAGTACACTATCAGAATCACCCCAGCATAATGTACCACCCATTTGGGCTCACCTTCAACCAGTTTTAAACTACATTGAAAATAATTATAAGGTTGAAACACTTCACTTTTTAAGCGATAGCCCAGCCACACAATATTGCAACAAGACTATGTTTTATACTTTTGATAAAAAATGCGACATATTCTACCCCAAATTAAAGAAATTCACTTGGAATTATTTGGAAGATGGCCACGGGAAAGATACTCCAGATGGTGTTGGGCAGTATGAAAAGGACAGCAGACAGACTTGTGGCAGAAGGTAATGATATCGCCACATTTAAAACTTTAAAAACAACTCTAACTGAAAATGTATCTATACAGTTGGAACAAAACTGCTTGAAACGTTTTTATGGTACCATGCTAGTACATCAAGTAGTTGGGGATGCACAATCTGGTATTCGGAGCTTACGAAAACTTAGTTGTTTTAAGTGTCAAAGGTGTACACATTATAAAATTGGCACAGTAAGATATGAATAAGTTTTACGGAAGATAAACTTGCTGTCGGTCATCTGCTAAGACAACACAAAAAGTTGTGTTATAAAGATGTTTGAGTAGTGACAATGATGAAGGCAAGGAAAACATTGTTTTAGTAAATAGGCTCTCTTTAAGTGTAGAAAATATAAAAACTGGAACATTTGTAATTCTTCAATTAAATGAAAACAATAAGGTTCTAAACAAAATCATAAATAATGAGAGAGGCCTAGTTATGTTGCATTTTGCCATAACCAAGTAGAACAAAATAGTGACACTTTGGAGTTGGTGACCAAAAAGGAATTCAGCTCTTCAAACGTGACAAAGATGATGTTTCATACATATAATTTGAACACATATTTTCAATTCTTCCAGAACCATCCCTTGTGTTACATGGGAACAGATTGTTTTATAAATTCCCAACTGCAGTTGGCGTTCATGAACAACATTAGAGCTAAATGTTTTGATACTCCACTTTCTTTACAGTTATTGCTTTAATGTTTGATGTTTGCAAACTGTTTTTATGAAACATATTTCAAGCTAAAACTTAAGTTTAGCAACATGAACTGAAAATGTATTATAAACAAAGTCATTCCCCTGCTAACCTATATTTTAATATTTGCATATAAATACTAAACAATTAAAATTAAAAGGCTTACCAGTAGTTATTATCACATTTGAATTTCTCCATTTCTCAAACTCAAAATACCTAGTTTGTAGAATATAACCCTTATAGAGTAGGAGTTCTTTCCAGTGTTCCCATAAGTAATATTAGCACACCCTATAGGGTGGTACGGTACAACCCACTTTGGGAATAATTGAGTCTAGAAACTGTCATTCTTACAATAGACAGGATTGATGATAACTAGCAGATATCGAGGTTTGAATCCCGGTCAGGAGTAATTAGAATGGTTTTTCCTAAATGGTTTCCAAATGTCCTTCCATGCAAGCATTGCAAAGTTATGTATTTTTGAAATAGTGCGGCAGTGTACAACACTTCCTAGGTTATAATGTTAAGCAACTACATATTACTGGAGTACAAACATGGGACACATGTTTTTATATCAACTTATATGTATATATGTACACAACTAGCCCATATACTAGATATATATATACCTAATAGTCATATATATATATATGACTAGTCCAGTTCTGTAATTAATGTATATTTCTGGTGCGCTTTCTTTAAAAGATCCAAATATGTACAATATATTCATAAAACCAAGAAATAAAACACTTTTTGACAATAAGTTATCGGCTAGGTTTAAATACAATTACCGATTTTTTTTAAAAACTTTTTAAAATGGAAACATCTCTGTCAACGATGGAGTTTCACTATTTAAAAACTTTTTCAAGTAGGCCTACCTACCCAATTATATGCAAAAGGGGCTTACCGGTGGAAAGAAGGGTTCACGAGACCTTTCTCTGAAAAATGTTTGAAAATTGAATGCCAATAGAAAATATTTGGAAGTTTATTTTATGGTGATTGGGCGAATTTTGATCTCACAGATGATCTGTAATTAGGTCCTGGGGTGGAATGGGTTGATGATAGCTTACACAGTTGTCATTTTTTTACTATTTTATTTTTCTTCTTTAGCAATATTTCTGATCAAAAATGAATTGTTCAGTTAGGGCTAAATCCTGCGCCACACAACCTCCCTTTTCAAAAATCTTCTAGGCTATAATTAAATAATGTGTTCCTTACCAGGTATTTAGCCCTTTGGATTGAGATAAGACGAAGACAGTAGGCCCCTACAGTGTTTTTTTTATCACCGCGTCTTACTATCGTTTCAGGTTATACATATATATAATAATCACTTAAATGGGGTATGGATAAGAAAGGAAGAATTGTAAAGGTAATCTACCCAAATATGAAGGGAAATAGAGAAGAAAACCATTTAGTAATAACCACCCTCAGTAGACCTGACCGGGATGAGCCCCGATTTCCCCCTCATTTGCAGGCCAGTGTAACACGAGAGTGACGCCATAGACCATTCAGCCACTGAAGCAGGTAGGCCTATTACAAATTACAATGATCTCCCCTTCCTGTCTTGTTCCATATCAGTGCACACATGAAGCTAATGTGAGCATATTTTAACAAAGCCAATGTGCAGAAAATAATAGAAAACAAAGATATAAGAATCCTATGCAATCTTATTTAGGCCCTATTTATTAATGAATTTAATATTTAGGCTTGAACTGTAATTTAGAAATTCTAAATTCATATAAAAATATTATTTCTATCTCTATAGTCAATTTTTAGCAAGGTATATATTGGAAAAAGAGATCCAATTTTTTATTTGTTTCGAAAGTGTTGGTCAGGCTAACCGTTCATATTTACACTCCACCATAGGAATATCTGCGAACTATGATAAATACAAGCAGTAGTGTTAACAACATATTAGATAAGTGCCTATGTCTCCATATTCATACAATTATATAAACCCCAATATTTTAAAGTATATCTAACCTCATTTTCTTCAGTCTTGTCTTTGCTCAAGGTTGATTTCTCATCTTTTGAGTTTGAAGATGATGATGGTGTATTTAAACGATGTGTCTTTGTTGTCATTACCAGGCCATTATTACATTGATTTACTTTTGATGGACTTATCATGTGAGCAGAAATTATAGGCCTACGATTATCGGTGACAGCTTCGACAACAGGCGGGGAATCATAAGTAGCATAGCTGTCATTGCTATCATTTCCAGTTTCTACCCCAGAATCTACTGAATTCATTTAAATTAGATATATTGACTGTTGAGTTATAAAGTTAAGGTTTATTATTTGTTGACAACAAAACTTACTTTACAAATTATACCAATATAACACAAATTAACTAGTTAAAAAGTATGATTCATAGAACATTTATTACCACTCGAAAATATTTACATTATTTTCTCTCTCTTTTTTTATAAACATATTAAATTTAACCAAAGACAAAAATGCAAACTTCTCTTGTGAGAGGGTTTATTAAGGTTACTGAAGTGCTGCTCTCTTTACTGGAGAAACCAAACTAAATAAATACTCAAAAGTGAAAATTTAACAATTATACCAATGAGATGTTATAGCCTTGAGATGATGAGCATCACAAATCTTAATTTAACAATTTTCAGGTATAAATTATTACTAGACTAATTAACTATTTTATATAATGTGTATAATATATGTAAATGTATTATATAAACATAGAGTTAAAATATCCTGAGGATGGCCACGACTGTTGTATCTGAAGCAGTTTATGATCTAGAGGCTATTAGAACAGAAAAGCATAGCTGCCAACAAAATTGATTTTAAGATTAAAGATTAAAAAAGGAGGTATAAACGCAAATAATAATAGATTTAATTTAAAACAAAATGATTCAAAGAAAACACCACCTATTACTTTTATTTATTCTTTCTAAATTAAAACTTAGACACAATATTAATTTTTTCAAATTCTATATTAAAATACTGTTGTAGATATACTACATTAATATTGATTTTATTCATTATACTTAGCATATTTATAAATAATATCCCTCTCTGAATATAAAGCTAATTTATTTCTTGAAGATAATATAGAAAAGTTAAAATTATTTTTAATATGAACCAATACCATAACTATTACGATTGATATAGGAATTGGTTTTTAAATGAAAATATTATACATGTTTCACATTCATGTTTGTTATAATCTTTCTAGGGCAATAAGTCTATTGTTACTCTCAGAATATTTCAATTTCATGTACTTTTTAGTTTTTGCAAATAGATTATTGATGTATCATATCATATCAAGTTGTTAGTTGTGGGTGGCAAAAAAAACCCAGTGGAATTACATTCTTTATTTTATTTAACTGTTTAATTTACATCGAAAATATACATTTACTCTAAGTAATATAATATATTCCACAGATAAATATTTTAGTTCAGTTTTGAAATGTACACATTCTCCGTGTCTTTACACAATTTTCTTTCAAACTGAAAAAATCTTCAAATATTGAACAAAAACCTAAATTTGCAGAAGAATGGCGACTCCAGCGAGAGTCCACTTGGCAGCTTTCTGCTTTGTTTTAAGGTTAAAGGTCCAAACATATGTAGGCCCTCGAATCCTAGTTTTGTACACGGGACACTCATAGATGTTGCGCAGGTCTTGTTTATCTTGAGTAATGGCCTTGATGAATACAACTGGCAGTACTGGAAATAATTCCTTTAGTCGAGAATCAACAATTCCCCCAGACTGCATATCCCACCTTGCCCCTTCCATGAACAACCCATGGATATAAGCTCCCTCTCTAGGTGCTGCCGTAAATTCGTCTTTCTGTTTGCGTGTTACATCGCACTGCAAGCACATTCTGTCCAGGGGCCACTCGTTCTTGCGAGCGGTAGACTGCATGATGGCCGTGAGGAATGATTGAGGGTTGAAAAATCCTGATAGCCACACCGTACTTGGTAGGATGAAGTCGGATGACCATGTTTCGAGCTCCTTTATGCGCAACTGAAGATCTGCCACCCAAGGCCCTAAGGTCATCATTGAAGGGTAAGCTTTGAGAGTCCAGTTGCCCGGTACATTATCCATGAAAAGAGAATCCTGTAACATTTCCATCTCAGTAGTTATTGTCAACTCTCCCTTCAGCCCCAAATCAAGTTCTTTTAAGGACCTCTTCAGTTCATTAGTGAGAGTGTTCATACGTTCACACTCTTGAAAGGCCACTATGATGTAAGGAGTTCGTTCTTCAACCTTGGCCATTATTTCCACAATATTAAACGCTTCGGGAAGTCTATCCAAGATTTCATCAAGCACTTGTTTAACTTTTTCTTCTCTGGTGGTGGTAACAGCCCCTGAAGCTCCAAGGTCCCGTGGTTGCATTTCAAATACTGTGCGGAACAGGGTTTCAGAGGTTGTAGTGAGGAAACCAATCTCTGCATTGGAATGTAAACCATACAAGTAAGGACTCTCTGGAGGAAGGTAATCATATATGTATTGATGATAGCCTTTATAGTCAAGGTTTGGTGGTGACTGGAATCCGGGTGCAAAAAACAGTTCTCCATCCACCAAGTCTGGCTTCATGTATTCCTCTAAATAGGTGCGACAAAGACGACGGTCCCAGTCATCCGTAATGTGACCCCCATACATGATCTCCCCAAATAAGTAACGCAGGTCTTCCCAGGGAAGCTTTGTACTGTTCTCTAAATAATTCAACAATACATGAACGCTTATAGTTAAATCACCAACATTAAAAGGATAAACCCTGTTCCAACCCTGTGGTCCAAACTTTCTGCGCTCAGCGACAACAGCATGAAAGTAGCACAAAGAAATTAAAATAGCTTTAAACTCTGATTCTTTGGTGGATAATTCCAGCGTTTCTTGGTTGAAGTTGTCTAAGGCCTTATGCAAGTTAGCCATCATGCCCGTTGGAGGTTCGTTGGTTATCTTTATGGAAGACTCCAATATACCTTGTGGCAATATGTGGTACTGTGGGTCAGCTGCAGGCTCTGCACTCATGTAGAGGCGGTAGTTGTCATGAGCTATTTCGTTACATTCCTCCATCTTTTTTTCAAGAGAAGATAGCCATTTCTGCACTAGATGGATGTTTTGCAGGATTACCCAATGACCTTCATTTGCAGACACCTCCATGGCATCCTCCGCAACTATTTCTTGTCCCTGACCCAGAGATATATTGTGGAAGTTGCGCCTGTCGATGGTAAACCCCAGCTTTCTGCCATGGGCTTCCACGTCTTTGAGTGGGTCCACACCAGGTGATAAAATGAAAAACATGGGGGTTGTTGGACTTGATTCCTCGTATGATTTTGCAAACTCTACTGTTGTGGCCTCTGTGTATTTTTTCCCTAGCTTCTCGTTTATGAACTCCGTGACAGCGTATGTCATTCTATCGGGCCGCAATCCCCTCATAATGCATAATCTTTGTAAACTAGTTTTATTCTTCCACTCTTGTGGAAGTTTTTCTTTTTCTGGACACTCCGAATCAACAAACTTTTTCCACCGCTTTGCGGATCCTTCAATGTCACGATCCAGGTTCCTAAATTCATCCATTGTGGCTAGACTCTTGATACCCCCCCAGCTAATGTTACTTAAGAAGTCCACTGGACTCGTCAAGTTAGGAACAATGGGGAAGCGTAACAGAAAGTCCAACTCAGAGTGATCGATTTCTTTTTTCGTTAGGAGGATCTGGAAAGCCATTTGAGCCATGAATATGAGTTTGTCTTTCTCAAATAGACCACGGCTAGTATACATGAACACGGAGAATGTGATACAGTCTAGAAGGTTTGTAACACGCTCTTGTAGATCTTCATTTTCAATTGCGTTTTCCAAAGCATTTTGGAAAACCACCCCGAAAGCTTTAAGAGAAAACTGATAGATGGGATTTATTTTGTGAAGGTCATTTAGAATGAAGTATAAGAGAGACGCTCTAGTAGCAGCAACACGATACTGCTCGCGAGCAGCATCAATTTCTACACCCATTATTCTTGCTTCACTAACCTTTACTTCAATTTCTGCAGCAGTTTTCTTGGTAGTTTCCAAATTTTCAACAAGAGTTACGTCACTTAAAATATCTTCCCCGGCAGTTGCTAGACGGTGGAGCAAATCGTCTTCCAGTTCTTTTAGTATGATCTTAAAGTCATTTTGTTGCTTTGTAAGCTCTGACTTCTTGCTCTCAAGATCTGGCCTCTCTGACTTAACTACTTCTGCTAGTAGCTGTTCTTCTAGCCCATCCCGCGTTACTGTGAAATTTATCAGTGTTGTTTGAGCTTGCATTTCTGGTTTATAGTGTGGGTTGGCAAGTTTTGTTTGTATAATAAGGCGGAAATTAGGGTTGTAATCGATCTCTTTTTCACCAATCTTTATTGCTTTACCCTTTTTAATGAGAATCCTACCAAGAAGTGGATCCAACACAGCATCAATAGATTCTCCAATAAACTCCAATAAAACAGTGGAACCCTCTGAAATAGCCATCTCAATTTTTTCCAAGTACCCTTTCTGAGTAAGACGCACTGATACGAGATCATTCCCATATCTGCTTTTAATCCATTTAATTCCTTGAAGTTGTGGATCAATCATTAATGGCCAACGTGTAGAATTTGTAAGAATAGTTGCATTCTCAGAGGACATTTTATCTGTTGGTAGACCCTCATTATTCCACATTGCCACCTGTGCATCATCTGCCAACATTGAGAGTAAATTTAATCCTTCGGTTAGTGGAATATTTGGCTTAAGTTGCTTTATGTATGGCAACCAAGATTTTTTTACCAAGTCTTCTCTGTATTGTCTAGTGAAGCATCCAACATATGAAATAAAAGCTGTTACCATGAGCACATCTCCTGGCATTGTTAAGCCAGACCTTTTAAACCCTACAACGCTCTCAGACCATCGAACATTTTCTGATGCTAAGCCATTTACCAAACGATTGGCTAAGTCAATAGTTCGTTCCGTGGCTTCTGCTTCCTGTTGACATTTCATTTTTGCTGCAGTTGCTTTCTCAAACTCTTTTGTAAGAATACTCAATTGTCCTTCTAAAGTATCTATTTTTTCTCTAAGGAATCCTAATTTTTCTCTTGCTTTTCTGAGGTCAGTATTTGCCTGCTCTAGTGCTTTCTGTTTGGGTTCAACGACCACATAAATATCGTAGAACGTTACTATATTTATAACCCACTTGCATAAACCCGCTGCTGCAAATGATTGTTTTGTTACTTTTTCAGGGTCAAAATCAGGGTCGTGTATATACTCTTGAACAGCTTTATAAATTTCAGGATGTATATTTTCTTTGTTGTAATTTATCAAGCTTTCAAGAAACTGATCCACCTTTCCCATTATTAATTTGCATGCCTTCCAGCTACGATCTTTTGGTATCCGTCCTTTGGATGAAAACAAAACCATGACGGCAGCTAATACTTTAACTACGGGAGCAGGTGGACTTCCAAAAGATTTTAATTCTGTCAAGTTGCCTTTGTCAAGAGTATCAAGAGCTTCCTGTGCAGCTAGTAAAGCTGGCATTGCTTTCTTTAGGTCTTCTTCACAAATAATCTGTTTAACAGTTACATCTTCTTCTATCACTCTAACTTTAGCTTCTTCATCAGCCACAAAAGCCTTCTCTCCAGAAACTTTCTCAGTTTCGACACCAACCACTTCAATTAATTTGTCAGCGGCTTCATTTTTTTCTTTTAACTCGATCTCTTGGGCTGCAAGGATAATTTTCAAACCATCTACTTGTGCGGACGTACCTCTTAGTTTATCTAAGCCATTTTCCAAGCGTTCTATTTTCCCTTCAAGTTCAGAAGTCTTCTCTGTTAGCAATTTGGAATAGAGGCTAATCTGTTCAAGGAAAGATTTGGGCGTTGTATAGTTGTATCGTCGTTCATTTATCAGGTAAACATGGGAAATCTCATTAACAGATGTGTGTACGAATGCCATGAATAATGAAACAGGATGTAAAATTTCTCTTGGTAAAACTTCAATGTCTTCGAGAAATCTAGATGATACGGATTCCAGTGCCTTTTGTGGCCACTCATGGAACCAGTCGATTGCAGAGCAGTTGACAACGGCAGGAAACTTTCGGCTGCGAACACGAAGCGTATTGCCTACTGGAGAAAAGCACAGTACGACATTTAGTTGACGCCTTACGCGGTCTATAAAGAAACGCCAGCAGTTTTCTTTGCTATCAATAACTCCCGTTGCTTTCACCTCGTTGCGGATTGTACTTATGATATTGTCCACTTCATCGTCGGGAAACAGCTCTGGTATTTCTCCCGTAGATAGTAAATCGTTGATAAGAACAAGAAACTTTTCTTCAGCAACCTGAGCATCTGACATGAGAAAAACATTTCCTACTGATTTTAGACCAGATCTAAGGTACAGCTGTGAGAGATCTGCCTTCAGGTCTACCAAGGAATAACCCTTGCGGAGCTGCAGTTGAAATACCTCCAGCGAGCAAATGTAGGAAGCCAAACGGGACAGTGACTGCTTTCCACTTCCACCCACACCAACAAGTAAGGCGTTGCCCCTGGGAGACTCTAATATACGCGTGATCCTGCAAATATGGTTCATAGCATCCTCGAATAGTACCAAGTTCATAGCTGCCACTAAATCATTGTACTGCGACAAAGCTTCTTCAAGTAGCTGATTGACGCGCTTCCAGTCCTTGATTGGCATGTATTTGCCATCACCAATACCTTCCGCAAAGTGGCAGTAAATCAGCGGCTTTTGAAAAATAGCCTCCTCATTAATATCTTCGAAGCCTTTCTTGACAAAGTCTATTAAGTGCTTCTGAAAAGTGTCTATGTCAGTATGATCAACTAAGCTATCGCAATAAACTCTGGTTGCCTCGTGCATCCACAAACGGATAAGATCGATTTCTGTGGTTATACAAGATGCATCCGAGAACAGCATGCCCTGAAAACAGTAACGTTTGTTTGATTCTAGCTGTGGTAGAAATTCAACCTATCTATCTTGATAACTTATTATATCAAAATTTATGAATACCCACACTTTATTTTATTCTTTAGGAATATGCTGAATTTGATTTTACAAGGTATTTAAAAATAGCGGTATTTAATGTTCCTAATTTTTAGAAAATTAAAATTAAATTTTAAATGAATTTAAGTTGGACAAGTTGTACTAGATTGACGTGAAAGAAACATAAATATGTAATATAAATATAATATATATGCACAATATTTAAATTATATTTGTAAAAGATTTGGTAGTATTAATTATAAGTTATGATACATTTTAATTATTAATATGTTGAAGTTCTAACAAACATCAAAAATTTAGGTACATTTTAAAATATACATTTTAGTCATAATTACACTTAAAACTAAGTTGATAAAATCAAAGGATCATGTGACCATGCATATATTGAATATTAATGTGAATTGACAGAAAAAAGTTATTAAATTTGAATAGTAAAAATTGAATTTATTTCTTAGCTGTAGTTTCCTGTTCCTTGATTTCTGGATGCAAGAGCTGCACAGTTATTTTGACACGTTTCAATGCATCAGCAGCATCATCCTCAGGTCAGAAATTAAAACTATGTGCTTGAGTATCCCATATCGTGTTACTCAAGGCCGTAGCCAGCCAATAATTTCAGCGGGGTTTTGGTGGGCCCATCCCCCAATTGACGGAGGCTAGAAAAAATTCTAAATAAAAGACTGTTCTAGAAGCTATCTGAAGTGTTTTTTTATGGCAACACTACCCCCTAACTATTGGAGGCTATGACAAATTCTAAATATTAAACACCTCTGGAAGCTCTCTAAAGTGCTTTTTATGGTAACACAGCCCCCTAATTTGTACTTGTACCTTAATTTTGATATTGTTTGAACCATAAATAAAGCCATATATATTTTGTTCATAAACTTTCGGGGGGTTTAAACCCCCGCCCCCAAGTACGGCCATGCCTGTTCTAACTGATCGACAAGCTTAGAGTTGATGTGTCCTTCTGTATTCCCCTCATTTTTAAATTACCTACACTAGANGGGGTTGGACCCCAAAACCCCCCCTCCTGACTACGGCCTTGGTGTTACTCCTTAATAACACGACATGGGATACTCAAGCAGATAGTTTTAATTTCTGACCTGAGGATGATGCAGTTTTTGATCAGCTTGTCTGGAGATAAGTAAAGTGTTATAAATACTGTGACGTGTGAATGCTTCTAATTTTGTGAGCTTAGTGTATAGTGTAGCCTAGTGTTAGTTTTAGTTATCGTGAAGGTTAAGATAGTTTACTGTTCCTGATCCTGGATGCTAACTTTTGTTTTTTTAAAGTTAGCCCTATGAATTCCAGTAAACGATAAAAACAACAATGCGTTTTTGGTAGGAAGAACCCTTTGTAAAATACAAACAGATTTTTTGTGGCATGAATTAATCATATTTTACTGTATTATTAGTGTTGATTTATATAGTGTTCTTTATATAGTCATACGTCAAGTCGTAACATCTGCAACCACCACTTTTGATAGTTAATATTATTAGATATAAAATTAATAGTACTAATATAATAGTAAAAAAAGTTAATATTCAATTAAGTGAAAAATGACAACCTAGACACGGGAATCAAACCTGGGACATTCGGCTTTGAGCGCCAATGCTCTCTCTACCTATAAGCCATCCTAGTTTGTCTCGTATTCAGGGCCATCCTTCATAGTTTGCACAATTACCACATATAGACATATAGACACATATACACTAACAACTAATGAAGGATGCGGGTTCGATTCCTGTTTTCAAGGTTGTCATTTTTAACTCTTTTGGATTTTATTCAGCTACCAAAACTGGTCCTGTAGACAACTATCAGGAATTAATATAAATGTTGAACGCACAAAAATATGTTTGCATTTTAAGTCTATTCAATTCAAAATCCTACCGGCGGTAATTGTCATCTCTGTAGATGATTAAAGTTGTAATTTGTCTACACAATGACTATGACGTGTACTGAAATACAACGAATGTTTAAATCAAACGTATACTTTCTACGCTCTTTTTTTTAGCACCACGTCTTACCACCCGTTTGGGATATACGTTTATCACTTATGTACAAATTACTCTAATGGTTTTAAGGATGAGGAGGTTATTATTTTAGAAAGTGTGTCCAAATTTGTGTGGAGGGAGAGTGTAAAAACTATTTTGAAAAAAAAACCTTCAGTACACCCGACTGAGATTCAAACCTCGTTCTCCCCGTCATCGGCAGTACGGCCTACTGTGAGATTAGCATGTTAGACCACGCGGCCACCGAATCGGGTTCTATGATATTAGGTGCTGACGTGTTCCAGCTATTTTTGGTTAGTAAATGATTCTTTTCCCATTAATAGTTAGTGCTAGCGATGTTTAGAGTAGTTAGGGAACATTTGTGAATATGATTATTAGATAGTACAAATGACGCTGCTTTCAGTATGTTTAACAAACGTGTGAATGAAGGATTAACCATCCCACTGACCTGAAATATGTTAGAAAGGTCCCTGAGGTTAAAGATGTAGTGGAACTTAATTGCAGTGGGCAGGAACTGTTGAGCTATCTTGGTATGCAGCTTTAGCGCCACGTCTACCAACTTGGCGGCGTGCTTGGACAGTCCTGGCGCGAATTTAAGCACGGGATTGGAGAGATGCTGTTCTAACACCGAGTGGTAGATGTGGTACAGCGGCTCTTGAGAAGGGAAGCTGATGGCGAACACACTGAAGTGCCTCTGGAGACGAGGGTTGATGGTGAAACTTCCCGCGGTCGGATTCATGCACGACACAAACTGGCAGTTGTGGATGTCCTTGAGGGTGAACTTAGCCCGGTCATACCAGTGACCGTAGTCCATGTATTGTCTCACCAGGGTGTGGGGCTGGACCGTACCGTATGCGTCCACCTCGGGCATGTTCATATCGTCGATGAAATACACCATCGTCTTTGTACCGGGCGGTCCGTAGTTACGGCCGGCCTTCTTTTCCAGCGGTTTCTCCAGGACCATCTGAAGCATCTCGGAGGTGGTGTAGAAGTTGAATGGGACGTTGGTTACAGCGTAGTTGTCCGGCAGCGAGTTGAGCTTTTCAGCCATAATGACACTCTTCCCTGAACCCGCAGGGCCTACCAGCATCAGAGGGACCTTTTTCTCTAACAATAGGTCCATGAAGTACCGGATACGTGTGGTTTCCATAGTTGGCACCAGTGTGGACTAAAACAATAGTAACACAATAATATTATGAGTAGAGTCACGAATCACCGTGGGCATAATGGTAAAAATCGCCTAGCCAAAAGAAGTGTGAAAAATGTTATTATATCATCTAATGTTTCAAATATCTATTAGAAATTAATTGTAAAAAGACTACATCGGCGGCCGCGCGGTCTAACGAGTTTCTCTCGTAGTAGACCAGACTGCCAATGAAGGGGAGATCACGGTTCGAATCTCCGTCGGGTGTACTGAGGGTGGTTTTTACAAAATGGTTTTCCACTCTTCCTTCATGCAGCTACGGATGAACTTAATAAAAATGTAGCCTCCCTAATCCTTAAAACCATTAGCGTAATTAGTACATAAGGGTAAACCCAAACGGGTAGTAAGACGCTTTGCTAAAAAAAAAAAAAAGTAAAAATATCCATTTTTATAGTAATTTTCATACAGTATCACTTAGGTCACGATACCTGTAACTTTTTTTTTCTGGATTAAAGGAACAGGTGGTATTCAGAGATTTAGAAGGAAAGGAGGGAAGTATTCAAAGATTCAGAGGGAAAGGAAGGTAAGTATTCAAAGATTCAGAGGGAAGGAAGGTAAGTAATAAAAGATTCAGAGGGAAGGAGGTAAGTATTCAAAGATTCAGAGGGAAGGAAGGTAAGTAATAAAAGATTCAGAGGGAAAGGAGGTAAGTATTCAAAGTAAAAACAATTATTTCTTTCAGCATCGTTTTGAGAGAAGTCCCGATTTATTTTGTAGTTTAAACTTTCCAAAGTGCCCGTGCCTTATCACTCGACTCCAGAATGGAACATTACCTGCATTGGGGTATCATAGTCCAGATAGTAGGTCTGTACGAGGTCGGTCCAAGGTACGAATTTCTTGGTCTCACTGTCGATGTAGTAGTTGAAAACAGTTCCTTGTGATGGGAACTTGACGAACTTGAACTCGTTCACCCACCACTTGGTAAACTCCACTCTATAATCTACCAGCTGCAAGTGGGAAATAACAACAACAATCATGATCATTAACATGTACCCTTCGTCTACCCTGTGGGGTGGCAACCTTACCTTGCTTTATTCCACTATGGCGTAGCTTATATTTATAATACAGGGTCATAGTTTAACCCCTCAAGGAAAACCTGTACCTTTCAAGTTAAATGGAGTGTACATCCGGCTTACCCTGACTGATTACATTACGACCCTATCTTTTAAGCTAGATAATAATTGAACATCACGCTTTGGTAGACGCAAGGTCTAAGGCGTCACTTTCGCAATAGACTAGACTGCCGATGAAGGAGAGATCGTGGTTCATTCCCAGTCAGGTGTGCTGAGGTTTTGTTTCTACTAGATGGTTACCTACTCTCTCCACTCAAATGAGGGTACATCTCCTTTAAATTAAACCTTACCCATTCTTAAAACGTTAGCGTAATTAGTACATAACCAGTTTTTAATTTTATCTTTGATAGGATGATTCAACGTAAACTGGGTATGCAATGTCAGAAGTCGGTAAAAAAAAATCCTATTCACTTATACCTTATTCATCGCTGTAGGCTTTGTATTAGTTGAGAAAAAGGGATGTTGACAACAGAAATAATATTTAAGATCATGTCACCCGAACGGGTAGTAAGACGTGGGGCTAAAATAAAAACATAGATTTTTGAATGACACATAATCTCCACCAAACATTATTTCCACTCTTGAGACAAGGTGTAAAGAAACTTGCGTTAGTGTATATATTTTTAGGGTTCATACAGTAAAAACTAAATAAGAAACTAATCAAAAATAAATAAAGGTTGCAGTAGATACGGTTATTTAACTTTTTTGACATAATAATCTAATCACTTCTTGAATATTTGCTATGGACGCTGTGTAACTAAACAAGGACTTTTTCTCTTCATTTGAAAAGTTTCTGTTCAAATGTTACTACGCCCGTGTCAGATAGAGATTATTCAATAAATGTTGATATTACAATGCTTTTACTGCTTAGTACCTATATCTGGTTTTGGCAAAAATTGTTCTTTTATTGGCTACACCAAAACTGTAAAAAAATAAATGGTATGGTGCACCGCACAGACCTTCTCTCGATTTTATCTTAAGCTAGAGAAATTTACTAAAACTCTCATAAGATTTGGGAAACGAAATAATCGATATAGCTGTAGAAACACTCCGTCAAAAATCATAAATGAAATAATATACACTGTTACAGAAACATTGAGAAAAGAGTAATTAACATCTCTGTCCACAAAAGAGAATACAAATTTGCATTTAGCTAAGAAACTATTGATTTTATAAAAAGCATTTAAGATAAACTATTTTATTTTTAATAGTATTACAACTTATGTGAACCCTAATGTGAAAACAATCGCCAGATCAAGGATGAAATTGTTCGGTCAGGTGAAGAGGATGGAGATTGGAAGAGTGACGAGAAAGTGTACAGAGGAGGTAGTCGGGAGAAGACCAAAAGGAAGACCGAGAAGAAGATGGATGGACGTTGTAGAGGAAGACATCCAGAAGAGAGGTGACTGGAGGGACATAAATGATGAAGAAAATATGTATCTAGATAGAAATAAATGGAAGAGACTCAAAAATGGTACCCAGTCCGTTGGAACAATAAACTGATAATGATGATTATGACAACTTTAATGTGAGAAGATATTCCGTATTCCAATAGTTGCGGAAGTATGATCAAAATTTGACATTTCTGTTTATGTAAGGTATCCTCATGGTCATTTTCATGAAAAAAACCCCCGAGAGTTGCCCTCTTGTTAGTTATGTTAAGCAATGCATAAATACTAAATTTAATCAAATCCATTAGAAAGGGTTTGGAGAAAATGGATTTTTCCTCATTTCGCCATTTAGTAAGCTACCCTTAATTTTAAGATTAGATATCGAACTCTAAAAATACATCGGGAGAACCTTATGAAAACCTTGGATATCAAGTTTTAGCCCAATCGGTAAAAGGGTGTTGCCTCTAGGCCGAGATATATACAGACATCATGGCGAAAACAATTTTTTCTGTTTCATGCGGGGTCATGAAACCTCGATATTTATCAAATCTTGAGTTCAATTTTATTATGATCACAACACCTTCTCTCCCCTAGGTATCGAGGAAAAGTAAACAAATACGAACTCTAGTTCCCCTTCCATCCCACTGACCTGATCCTGGAACATGGCGGCTCCAAAAGCCCAGACGCAGGCGAACGTGAAGTATATCTCGTACCACTCCTTGGGGCAGTCGGGTGGTACGTTGTTCGGGGTGAGCAGGCAGTCCAGGAGATGACAGAGGGTCTGGATGTGTGAGATCTCGGCGATAGGGGTGATGCGCTTCAAACGGTTGCTGCGTAACATCTCCAGACACGGCGGGATGAACTTGTCGAAAAGGATCAGAAGGTTGGCCCTCTCGGACTGCTGAGGACGAGTGTCGATCCAGCTCGTCACAAAGCTTAAAATAAACAGAACCCACTGGTACCAAGCTCATTATCCTTAGTAAAACGTAATATAAAGTGCTTTTACTTTTTAATAGAGAAAGTATTGCGTTCGGGAAAACTGCACGAATGGTTCCTCCAACAAATCACCCAGATCATCTCATCATTCATCCAAAATTGTAGCAAACTCACAATGTATCATCCAACAAACACTAATCCCAAATAGTATATCACATAAATCCAAAGTTATACTATGAAACCAAACAATCACCATTTATAATATTATTTTGGTAGGAAGATCAGTATCTGGCAGCTATTAAAGTTACTAAAACAATTTTAATATATTCATTCATCATGTAATGTTATCTGTATCTGTCACTTTTGATAAATATTACCAATACCTATAAAATAATACAAATAATATAGTAATATGTTTTCAATGTTGGCCGCAAAGAAATATATTAGAATTTTCTAAATTGTTCCTCCAAAAATAATTAGGCTCTACCTACCAGGGACTAAAGGGTGCTATCATGGTAAAAATCGCCCCTTCAACAACAAGATCACTAAAAACAACACCAACAAAAGCTTTCTTTCTCATCTCTTACAACATGCCTTAAACGGTTTTAAAAGTTCAACTCAGTTTATTTATAGTTCATATTTCGTAGGAAGAACCTTATCTGAAACATTGAAAAATTACTATATCTACTTTCACCTGTTCATACGTCCAGTCATATGACCTGAAAAGGTCACATTTGATAGATATGATCAGTTCCTTTTAAAATGACACTAATAATATATAGAGATGTGAAAGACTTGGACATATCGATTGAGGCGAGAAAATAAATCTTTATCTCGTCTCGAAAGTTAAAAATGAACATAAAATATTAGAGAGATTTGAAAATAAATTAAAAATTAGAGCATATAACTGCCTAAAGAAATTTACAAACCAAATCTGGAATTTATTATTTCTAATAATACCGTAAATACACGAAAATAGACCACACTTTTATCACAAAAACAGCCTTCATTAAAAAATGTTATAGTTATAAATATGGATTTACAACATCAAACTTTGACATTATAAACTGTTTCATTAAAATAATTAAGTTATAATCGTATACACTGAAACTATCACAATTTTATCAAATGTATTTAAAATGTGTATGTGTATGTGCCATGTATAGATTTACATTACTTTTAACTTCCAGTGGAAGTTTTACCGGCTCATTCTCACGTCTTGATATTTTTTCATATTATCATCTCAATATCGTCTTGAATCAGTGTTGCCAAGTCTATAGTCTCTAGCGATAGTACATGGACCTGAAATGGATTGTATTTTGACCAGTAGGATACTACTTTCTGACATTATATTGATAAGTCCTGCGATTTTCATACAAAAATAATAATTAATGTAAAATGTGTTACTAGATAGCTGGGCCGCAGGATATTACTTTTAGAAAATATCCTAAAATTGGATTGTACACGTGGTGAAACTATATCAAAAGTAGTATCCAGATCGTAAAGTTGGCAACACTGTCTTAAATTTGAAAAAAAGGATTCTTGCACATCCCTACAAATAATTGTGGTAGAATATTATCAATGTTGGTTGCAAGGAAAATAGTTATGTTTGTATCGGTATTTTTTTGAAAGGCCCTCTCGATGAAAATTTGGACTGTAATAAACAGTGTGTACTGACGGGTTCCAGCCAAGGTCCTGGGGGTTGATGTAGAGTATCCCCGCGCGGGACACGGTGGCGGGCGTCGCCGTACGCAGCGACGCAATCTCAAATATGAGTCGCATCATCTTGGTGAGGGCGATGCGCTCGTTGCTGGCCAGGGTCAGGACCTTGTTGTCGTCCATCACAGTGTTGAGCGACTCTATCCACATGGGGTCGATGTCTCCGTCCAGGATGATCCACTTGGGACCCTCACCCGTCAGTATGGCCTGGTCCCTCATGATGATGGAGATGAGTCCTGAGAAACAAACATCAGGCCAACGCCTTTTATATATCAACTGTTTCCGACAGATTAAATTTCAGATTTAGCTCGACGTCATTTCCCTGTTATTGGCATGCTCCATAGCATGTTGCGTCCACCATATTGTGTTTGTCAGGATAAGGACTTTTTTAATAAAAAAATGGCATGCTCCATATAAAATTTCAGCTCTCTAGGGCTCAACTTGTAGGTTGCATAATTCATCTTAGATAATTCAAGTTTCAAATTTTTCTCATAAATATGACATACTCTATAGCTTCTATAACAAATTCTAGTTCTCTATGACTCAAATTGTAAGATGTGTCCTCCATATTGGATCCACCATATTGGATTTTTCAAGTTTCGAATTTTTCTCATAGAAAGGCAGCGCGAGCTATGGTCCGAATTTCTATAGTTTTTATGAAAAAATAAAGCTCTCTTTGGCCAAAATAAATAAAATATAGCTTTAGTAAATACGTTTAGTTCAATTTAATCCACATAGTAATCTCAACAGTTCTTGAATATCTGTCACAGGCATCACAAACCTTTTTTTCATAATTTAAAAAAATTCTGTCCGAATGAATTCCACTAAGGACCTTAACTCGCCTTCTCTTCCATTCTAACTTAAGGGCTAAGGAAGATGAAGGTAGTTTAGAGGAAGCGCATTCGCATCGGTGCTGAGCGGGGATGAGAAACCAGCAGGGAAATACCCGTACAGATGGCCACATGGACTAAGGCATCATTACTTTCTAGTCTAATTTATCAGTGATGGGAAGGTGTAGGTTTGAATCAACCAGGTATATCGACATTCGGAACTTCCACCCTTATATTCTCTCTACGCTAATAGGGGTGGACTTAATCTAAAATTATTTTCTCCCCTTTACCCCTAAATAAATAAAAGCGCGTCTGGGCTACAAAAATCATAGGCCAGTAGTGGTAAGATTAGCCAATACTAATGTACCGTTGTCCATGGGACGCCCGAATGTACTGTCTACGTGGAGGCTTTTTCCATGTCCCGATGAAATGAGGGGACGATGATAGTGAATATAACTGGTTAAAGCTAATGAAGATCTTAACCTAACTTAACCCTAATTAATCAAACCCTGGTGACCATGGGAATTATACCCCTTTCGAGAAAAATCCCCCTATACCAGCCGGGAATTGAATCTGGGATCTTTAGGTCAGCAGCCAGGGACTCTGTCCACTATACCATGTGTTATGTTATCTTTACCTTCTAGTAGCAATCACTATTTTATTTGTTAGTTCCTGACGAGACTAAATTATTTAAACGGGTTAAAGTATTCCCCAACATCCAGCAGATTTCCCTCCTAGTTTCGTTGAATCAACTAAACAAACGAAGACAATTTCTTGACTAGAGAACAGTTAAAACCCCTACGGCAGAAACTAACCGTCTTTCCATTCCCGGGTGGCTGGGTTGATAATGCCGAACAACTCGTCATTGGTGACGGCCTTTGGGTTGAGGTCATTGTATATCGGCTTCCTTTTCTGGTTCTGGTAGGTCTTGAAGAGACTTCTCCATACCATGGTCTTACCGGTGCCGGAGAACCCCACAATGAACACAGAGTGCCTCACCTCTAGAAGCTCTTCCAGCTGAACTACCTGAGAGAAATATTGCAGAGAAGTGGTATTTAGTCTCACCAATAAGCTCGGTGCAAAATGGAGAGCCCATCTCACTCTGTGGATAACACCTAACCCAGGTAGATATTACAGCTCGAACCAGGCGTCACATCGTATTGAAGTTTTCTGTATTCTACCTTAGAAAACAATAGAATTCAGTGAGACAAGTGAAACTATAATAAAATTATAATTATAGCTTTTTTAGTCGATTTAAAGTAGCTAATATTAAATGCATACACAACATTAGAATAACTTTTAAGATAAATATTAAAAAATATTGTTTTTTAAAATTATGAATACGATTTATTTTGTTTAGGATGAGATCTGAGATTGGTGTGTAAGTTTTTTGGTCAAAAAGTCATGCGTAAGTGTCAAAAGATGACTAGTAAGAATACAGATCAAATAGTGAATTATTACATACATACATACCTAATCACGCCGTTCCCCTACGGGGTAGGCAAGATTCTGTGCATATAGATAAAATAAATGGTACGGCGCACCGCACAGACTTTCTCTCTCTTTCTATAAACTCGTAAGATTTCTGAACGGAATAATGTACATTGTATCATCTCCACATAAGAACACGCATAAAATAATATACAATGATATATAATCAATGAGAAAAGAGGCGCATCTTTGTCCACCTAAGAGCATTTCAAACAGTTTAATGTCTTCCACAAGGGTCAACACTTCGTATTAAAATTTCGATTTCTGGTTAAAATTTTAA
>CABFWO010000097.1:459497-471284 GCA_902155825.1 Timema genevievae
CAGTAAACTACCCTTAATTTTAGGGGTAGATATCCAATTCCAAAAACCCCTCGGGGCAACCCTATGAAAACCCTAGATATCAAGTTTCAGCTCAATCGGTAAAATAGTTTAGGCTCTAGTTGGAGGTACAGACAGACAGACAGACAGACAGACGGAAATTCAAAAACCACTTTTTCGGATTCAGGGAGTCATGAAACGTCAAGATTCATCAAAATCTCAAGTTCGATTTTTTTGACGATCACCATACTTTCTCTACCTGTAAGATAGAGAGAAAGTAAAAAACTCCATACTTAAACCATCCTCACTAACTTTCTTTACACTTTCCTGTCCTTGCATACTCCCTTAGCTCCAACAACATACATTCACCGAGTCATAAATGCTCTTTATTCTTAAAACTCTTCATATTTCTCTTTTTCACACATTCGTTTACAACATTTAGCCATGTCTTACATGGCCTGCCCTTTACTTTTGATTCACACATTCTAACTTCATATTTTATTTGCAGAATTAATTAAATCGTCTGAATGTGGTGACAGGCAGAATAGATCTTCGTATAAATGTCTCCATAACTAAGATGATAGTTTTTGATAAGGACTAATCAGGAAATGATTGTCAGCTCAGTATAAATGGAACAATGTTAGAACAAGTGAATGATTTTGTGTATCTAGACAGCATTATCTGTAAAAATGGAACGATATATGGTGAAATCAATAGACGGGTGAGTGCAGGTTGGAGATTAGTTAGATGTTTGTGGACTATTGCAAAGAATGAAGTAGTATCGAAAGAGGCAAAGATGGCAGTATATAAAATGTGTTAATGCCAACATTGTTCTATGGATGTGAAGCGTGGGTTTGTCAGGAGAAACACAAGAGCAAGGTGAATACGGTTGGAATTAGATATCTAAGAAATGTATGTGGAAAAACTCGTATGGACAAAAACAGTAACGAATGGGTGCTGAAGGAGTACGTTTTGAAAGGGAATCCAATAGGTTAATGAGAAAGAAGTGTGCTACGTTGGTTTGGGCATGTTGAAAGAATGAGTGTGACTTGTTATAATGTGAAATTTAATTTATGAGATACACAATTCTAAAGGGACAAAGGGAGGTTTAGAAATTGGCCGTATCTACTAGTCGTGAGGTTCGAACAGACGAGATTGTAAGTGGTCCCCCTAAATTGTTCATATAATCTGAGAACTAAATATCTTACCTTTAGGACAAAGTTGTCCTCTGGCTGAAGTTTGAGATCAGTGATCGACTGCTTGACCACTTTCTCAAAGTCGTAGTCTCTCTTACGGGGGACATCGAGCGCCGGGAACAGGTCTCCGATGAGCCCCATGAATATTGGTACGTCATCCGTCACGATCTTGGGGATGTTGAAATCTCTGAGGGCTCGCATGAGGACTTGGTCTTCAGGACGAGCGCGGTCAGCCCGCTGTAACACATTTCTAGTTTTAATTGTAGTTCTTCAAAACAAGCCTGAAGAACTACTCGGTCCAAACGTCAAGCTCATCTAGTGTTTGATCGTCCTTTTTTTTTTGCCATGGCTTGTTCCTTCTTCCCCACCTCCCTAGATTCCATAAGTCCTTCTCCCCTCTTTCCCAAATCCCATGATTCCTTCCTCCTTCTTTCCTCGATCCCATGATTCCTTCTCCCCTCCCCCTAGATTTCATAATACCTTCTCCCCTCTTCCCTCGATCCTATCATGATTCCTTCTTCCCTCTTCCCCCGATCCCATGATTCCTTCTCCCCTCCTCTTTCTATCCCATGAGGCAGAGTAACTATATTTTTGTGGGCTACAAGAGTATTTCCGCGTGCACGTGCAATCCTAGTCTGTCGGGTCGCGATGCTCTTTTGTTTGCGAGTCTTATGTTGATATTATTGCAAGTGTTTTGTTATTAGTACCGAGAGAAGCTTCACCGCGAGCGGTCGTGTTTGGTGTGGGGCCTTGACCCGAGTGTTTTATGTTCTGTTTATGACTGTATGATTTGGAGCTGCTGAACTGTGTAGTGTTACTTTTAGCAGTGTAGTGCAGTGCAGTGCAGTGCAGTGATGTCGTACCCGATATGATGATAGAGCATCCATATGCAGTGATACGGCTTGGATGATGGATTTCAAGTGCTATCATTGGTAAGTCGCTTCAAATCACCCTCACCTTGTTTACACATCCAGAAGATCGGTGCATTGTTGGCGCACATCTAGCATAGCGTGCCAGTGATATGGAGGTTGGAATTTGAATCCCGGTTGGGTGTACTGAGGGTGTTTTGCCCGTCCGGTTCCTCAAAAAAAGACCAAAATTTAATGCGGATTTAACGTCAAAACCATCTAGCATGACGTGCTAGTGGTGTAGAGGTCGGAATGTCAAAACATATTTCAAGTTCATTGGAGTATTTTTGATTTAATAGTAGGCATACATGCGTGAATTAAAACTATTATTTTAGTGCAAATTATGTTCAGCTGTGTTGATTTAAATGTGAATTAGTGATATAACATTACAATTTTTAAAAAATCCTCCAGACTAGGACACTTACTACCCTCGATCAAAAAAACCCAACATTGGTTAAAGCTATGAACTGGCTATAATAAAAGTCACATTGTGAATATTATTGAACTGGCTGTAATAACAGTCACATTAGGACTATTATTGAACTGGCTTTAATAACAGTCACAGTAGGACTATTATTGAACTGGCTGTAATAAAAGTCACATTGTGAATATTATTGAACTGGCTGTAATAACAGTCACATTAGGACTATTATTGAACTGGCTGTAATAACAGTCACATTAGGACTATTATTGAACTGGCTGTAATAAAAGTCACATTGTGAATATTATTGAACTGGCTGTAATAAAAGTCACATTGTGAATATTATTGAACTGGCTGTAATAAAAGTCACATTGCGACTATTATTGAATTGGCTGTAATAACAGTCACGTTGCGACTATTATTGAACTGGCTATAATAAAAGTCACATTGTGAATATTATTGAACTGGCTGTAATAACAGTCACATTAGGACTATTATTGAACTGGCTAGTAATAACAGTCACATTGTGAATATTATTGAACTGGCTGTAATAACAGTCACATTGCGACTATTATTGAACTGGCTGTAATAAAAGTCACATTGTGAATATTATTGAACTGGCTGTAATAACAGTCACATTGCGAATATTATTGAATTGGCTGTAATAACAGTCACGTTGCGACTATTATTGAAATTGGCTGTAATAAAAGTCTCATTGTGAATATTATTGAACTGGCTGTAATAAAAGTCACATTGTGAATATTATTGAACTGGCTGTAATAACAGTCACATTGCGACTATTATTGAATTGGCTGTAATAACAGTCACGTTGCGACTATTATTGAATTGGCTGTAATAACAGTCACATTAGGACTATTATTGAACTGGCTGTAATAACAGTCACATTAGGACTATTATTGAACTGGCTTTAATACCAGTCACATTAGGACTATTATTGAACTGGCTGTAATAACAGTCACATTAGGACTATTATTGAACTGGCTGTAATAACAGTCACATTAGGACTATTATTGAACTGGCTGTAATAACAGTCACATTAGGACTATTATTGAACTGGCTGTAATAACAGTCACATTAGGACTATTATTGAGCTGGCTGTAATAAAAGTCACATTAGGACTATTATTGAACTGGCTGTAATAACAGTCACATTGTGCCCAAAGGCCGAAATTTGAATATAAAATAGAATAAGAAGAAAAATAATGTTCCAGCAAATTAGATCATAATTTGTTTTCAATCTCCTATATTTTTAATCGATTAAATGGAAAAATGACACCTGGACACGGGAATCGAACCCGGAACTTTTGGATTAACACGCCAATTTTCTACCACTGAGATATCCAGGGATAATCCTGTGCTTAGGGTAATATTTCAGTCATGTCCCAGGCTCGATTCCCATGTCCAGGTGTCATTTATTCAATTTATTTGATTATGGTTGTGAAACGGCTAATTTCTGTAACTATAATCATTCAGCCCCCAAGCTTCGCCTCTCATATATACTTAATTGAATAGCTTTGCTTTCTTCCATCTCATATTTTAATTTATTTGATATTTAACATTTTAGCTATAATTACTTATATTGGTTGCGCCATACCACTAAAATAAAGGTTGATTTATTACTAAAATAAATATTTCATTTAACGGCTTTCTATACCAAAATTCAATTTTTTTTGCACAATTCTATCATTTTACTTATCGTACCACAACAACAGTGATGGTTAGGGCTATAGTCGAAGGGAACTCACTCGTATTATTTTGTCTGCTTTCGCGCCATGTAAAGCCAACCCTTTTTGACTACACCTGGATCCTTATTAAAGTTGTCATCTATATTTGCTGAGCTTGAGAGCATTGTTATCTCTGCTTGCTAACCTTGAGAGCATTGTTATCCATGCTTGCTAACTTTGAGGGCATTGTTAACCATGCTTGATAACTTTGAGAGCATTTATATCTCTGCTTGCTAACTTAGAGGGCATTGTTATCTCTGCTTGCTAACTTAGAGGGCATTGTTATCCATGCTTGCTAACTTTGAGAGCATTGTTATCTCTGCTTGCTAACTTTAGAGGGTATTGTTATCCATGCTTGCTAACCTTGAGAGCATTGTTATCCATGCTTGCTAACTTTAGAGGGTACTGGTATCTCTGCTTGCTAACCTTGAGAGCATTGTTATCCATGCTTGCTAACTTTAGAGGGTATTGTTATCCATGCTTGCTAACCTTGAGAGCATTGTTATCTCTGCTTCCTAACCTTGAGAGCATTGTTATCCATGCTTGCTAACTTTAGAGGGTATTGTTAACCATGCTTGATAACTTTGAGAGCATTTATATCTCTGCTTGCTAACTTAGAGGGCATTATTATCTCTGCTTGCTAACCTTGAGAGCACCAGCGACGACCAGTACGGACTTAATGGCTCTGAGACCCCAATCGTAGTGATCCTGTTTGGACAGCAACTCCCGGCACAGCGTGTAGAGTGTGATGAACTTGCGGGCCAACAAACGGGCGTCTTGGAAACCTTCCGCGATCAGCATGATCTCGCTGATCAGGTCAAAGTCCGGGACCACCATGGCGCATGGTCTGCACGAACCAGACGTACATACATTAGCACTTGGTAGAAATATAGAAAACATGGCTGTAAAAGTATTTATTGACCAAGCAAAGTGAGGTCCTGTTTTAACTAACCCGATTGGCATTTCGTCTGTTTGTTTCGAGATACCCGCTCCGATTGCCGCATGGTCTAACGAGCTACCCTCGGAGTAGACTAGACTGCCGGTGACGGGGAGATCGAGAGATCTTTGTCGGGTGTGCTGAGGGTGGTTTTTTCAAGATTGTTTCCTACTCTACCCTCCACGCAAAATGAGTGTACATTTCCTCTACATTCTACCATCATCACCCCTACCCCGTTAGTGTAAATACGTGGGTACACCAAACGGGTAATAGGAAGAGTTTTATCAGTCGGTAGCGTGTCTGTCTACTGAGATTAAGGTCCAGGGTTTGATTCCCGGCACGGTCGAAAACTTTATTATTGGTGCATGAAATGTGGACTTCCCCTTTCACAGTGATGAATCTGGTGGGGGTTGGGTGTTGTGTTTTTTTTAATATTCAAGTTATTTTATAAGTTTTTAGAAACACGTTTTACAACCTTTTCAGGTTATACATATAGGCCTACGTATATACTAATCACGCTAATGAGTTAGGAATGAGGAAGGCTGAATTTAGAAGAAGGCTACTCGTATTTGCGTGGAGGGACAGTTGAAAACTATTTAGGGGAAACCACCCTCGGTACACCCGACCGGCATTTGAACCCCGATATCCCTGTCATCGGCAGTCTAGTCTATTGAGAGAGTGACGCCTAAGACCATGCGGCCACCGAAGCAGGTGTTTAGCCTATATATAAGTCATGTACTGATTTAATCAGTCGGTTCAGAAAGTGCACCTTAAATAATAATAATAATAATAATTTAAAAATTAGTAGGTAGAGCCCGGTGGGGGAGGGGGGTTGATGGGGGAAGGAATATCGAACCCTCCCTCGTGTCATTGTTCACCTGAATAGAGCCTTGAGGTTCTCGGGCAGTTCCGTACGTCCGGCGTATCCTGGGTTCATGGTGATGAACATCCCGACACTAGGGGTCAAGGCGATGATCTGGCCCATGAAGTTGAACTTGATCTTCCTCGCCTTGATGGCGTCCAGCACGGACTTGACCTGCACCGCCACCACCGACAACACCTCCACGGAGATGCGGTTGAACTCGTCGAAACAACCCCAAGCGCCCGTTTGCGCCAGACCTTTATAAATGGCCCCGCACGACTGGAAATCGTTACAACTGTTTTACCGCCAATTATAAGTTTGATAATGTAACACCCTATTTAAAAAAAATTGTTTTAATGCTGGCCTTCGATATCGGAAGGGCTTTTAAAAAGACCACCTTCCACACGGAATAAATACAACAAATTCTGAGCTTTGTTTGGACTAACATTATATTTAAACTGTTCATCATCATCATCATAATCATTTTCATCGTCATTATCATCGTAATTTTCATCGTTATCATCATCATAATTCATTATCATAATCATCACCAACTGTTTCCAGCCCGTGTTAGAGGCGATCTTACTCAACATAAGACGGTTTATTATAAAGAAAACCGACCCCATGGTGTAGTGGTCAATCCATCTGGCTACGAGACTAGGAGTCCCGGGTTCGATTCCCAGCTGGTAGCTTGGGTATTTTTTCCAGAAAGGGGAATCCCCCCAACGGTCACCAGAGTTTGGTCAATTAGGTTTAAGTGTTTCCACTGGTTTCACACCCTCATACTCACTCCCACCCTCATCTCATCTCATCAGGACATGGAAAGGATGTACGATTAGTACATTCGGGTGTCCCCTGAGCAACGGTACATTAGTACTGGTTAGTATTTCCACAAACTGGGATACGAATGCAATATTATATTTATAATTATAAAGAGAGGCACACGCGATATTGTCCTACGTGCAAACTGACCTTGTAATCCATCTGTTCGGAGCAGTTGAACACGTACACCATGACACCCAGAGCTTTGCCTAAATCCTTGGTGGTCTCCGTCTTGCCCGTCCCAGCCGGGCCCGCAGGGGCGCCCCCCATGATCAGATGAAGGGACTTAACAACAATTAACAAGGACACGAAGGATTAATGATGGGATGTTGACTGAGACCTGATCTAATTAACAAAACGCTAGACTGAACGGAATGTGTTGAGGGATTTTTTACTTTCACCCGGATCGTCATAGAAAGACAAACCAGGATGGTTCAGTGGTAAAGCATTGCCTTGCAAACCCAAAGGTCTCGGGTTAGATTCCCATATTTGGGTTGTCATTTTTAACTTAATTTAATATTAAAAAAGGTTTATTTTCTTATAATAATACGGTAAGATAATGTTTTACAGCTGTGAATTTTGGCAGAGGGACAATCTTGACAGATTAGAGTGAGGCAAACATATTTATATTTTGTAAAACTGGTTTAGTTAACATTTTTTAAATGATCTTCTCATGTCGCTGACGTTCCGATGACAGTTTCATTTCCTCAGTGGTATAAACTAATTATAATCCTCTAAACTGACACTTTTATTCCTTTTTCTAAATTACTCTTTTTATAGATACTTACCTACTTCAACACGAGCACCAAATCATTCGTATTTACTTAATTTCACATCAGGTCCAGAAAACACTTTTTTACTCTTGTCCAATTTTAACAGGAAGGGCCATTAGGACAGCCATAAACGCTACTACATCTACTTTAACTAAAGATGGGACGCTCGAATCCTCGATTCCTTGAATTCCTAAGATTAAATGATATTCTGGAGATTCAGGATTCGTAAGGATTAAAAAGAAATAGTATCGCGAATAAAATTATGAAGCCCTTGACTTCAAAAAACACTTTTAAACAATTGATAAAATAAATTATATAGACTTGTGTTGTTGGATGAGTAACAAAATCACACAAACTAGGCAAAATTTTATTAATATAATAATTTACATAATTTATATATATTACTTGGCATAATCCTCAATTATCATGCAAAAAAGAAAACGCATAATTTGTCAGTGGCCTTAAACTACTAAAAAAAATTAATTAAATTGTAAATATTTTCACTTGAACTAAATTTGTGTATTTTTAAGAATTCGGGGATTAGAATTTAGATTCGAGATTCGAAAGAAAATTTAAGATTCAGATTAAAGAAATATAGGATTCAATCTATCTATAATTTTAATATATTCATAATTTGAATCACGTGATCTGCAGCTGTCCCTTTTGATATATTTTATCAATACTTATAAAATAATACTAATAATCTGGTGAAATGTTATAAGTGTTGACTACAAAAAATTATATTTGTATTTTATAATGGTTTCCTCTCACAAAAATTCTTCTCTACACCATTTTTTAATCTAAATTTTTGTCTAGGCCTTCCCCTAGAACCTCTGTCTTGTTAAAAAGAAGCGGAAGTCTGACTATGGCGAGGAGATTGTTGTCTGTGCCTCTCCCTAGAACCTCTGTCTTGTTAAAAAAGAAGCGGAAGTCTGACTATGGCGAGGAGATTGTTGTCTGTGCCTCTCTCTAGAACCTCTGTCTTGTTAAAAAGAAGAGGAAGTCTGACTATGGTGAGGAGATAGTTGTCTGTGCCTCTCCCTAGAACCTCTGTCTTGTTAAAAAGAAGCGGAAGTCTGACTATGGCGAGGAGATTGTTGTCTGTGCCTCTCCCTAGAACCTCTGTCTTGTTAAAAAGAAGCGGAAGTCTGACTATGGCGAGGAGATTGTTGTCTGTGCCTCTCCCTAGAACCTCTGTCTTGTTAAAAAGAAGCGGAAGTCTGACTATGGCGAGGAGATTGTTGTCTGTGCCTCTCCCTAGAACCTCTGTCTTGTTAAAAAGAAGCGGAAGTCTGACTATGGCGAGGAGATTGTTGTCTGTGCCTCTCCCTAGAACCTCTGTCTTGTTAAAAAGAAGCGGAAGTCTGACTATGGCGAGGAGATTGTTGTCTGTGCCTCTCCCTAGAACCTCTGTCTTGTTAAAAAGAAGCGGAAGTCTGACTATGGCGAGGAGATTGTTGTCTGTGCCTCTCCCTAGAACCTCTGTCTTGTTAAAAAGAAGCGGAAGTCTGACTATGGCGAGGAGATTGTTGTCTGTGCCTCTCCCTAGAACCTCTGTCTTGTTAAAAAGAAGCGGAAGTCTGACTATGGCGAGGAGATTGTTGTCTGTGCCTCTCCCTAGAACCTCTGTCTTGTTAAAAAGAAGCGGAAGTCTGACTATGGCGAGGAGATTGTTGTCTGTGCCTCTCCCTAGAACCTCTGTCTTGTTAAAAAGAAGCGGAAGTCTGACTATGGCGAGGAGATTGTTGTCTGTGCCTCTCCCTAGAACCTCTGTCTTGTTAAAAAGAAGCGGAAGTCTGACTATGGCGAGGAGATTGTTGTCTGTGCCTCTCCCTAGAACCTCTGTCTTGTTAAAAAGAAGCGGAAGTCTTACTATGGCGAGGAGATTGTTGTCTGTGCCTCTCCCTAGAACCTCTGTCTTGTTAAGAAGAAGAGGGAGTGTGCATATTGCGAGGATGGTGCTGGAGATCGTACCTACCTGAGTGAGGGTGATGTAGCACCTGTCGGTGAGAGGGGTGATCACCAGGCGCAAGGTGTTACCCAGGTACTCGTGGGAGTACCTGAACTGTGCGTCGCAGATGTTGCAGAAACAGTCTTTG
Source organism: Timema genevievae (assembly GCA_902155825.1). Classification (NCBI taxonomy): domain Eukaryota; kingdom Metazoa; phylum Arthropoda; class Insecta; order Phasmatodea; family Timematidae; genus Timema; species Timema genevievae. Next base: position 469,257 of record CABFWO010000097.1, read on the forward strand.
TAGCGAGTGTCCCACCTGTGAACACATGCAAAAGGCAACCGGAATTGGTACACCTGCATCATTTTCACAAAACAATCTCAGTGTGGTCGGCAGAGATGGAACCATGGCACCCTCGGCTTCATACTGTGTGAACAGTCCCCACCCACACCTCTGAAAAACATTTGGGGTTGCACAAATTGGTCGGAGTGACATATAGCTTAGATGTTGTAAAATATCAAGGTGGGATGGAAAGGAAAGTGAACTAAGGAATGTATTTTTTATAACTTTTAAACCAACAATTTTTTTAGACCAACTAAATCACAATATCACATAAGTTAATCAGATCTGTATGGCGAAAAATTATTTTAATCAGATAAATATATTTCTTAAATTTTAATAAGATGAAAGTTTGGAGTCTTTTTTTATATGTATCACCGCGTCTTACTACCTGTTTAGGTTATACGCACATATGATAATTACTTTAATGGGGTAGGGATGAATAAGAAAGCATTTTAGAGGTAATCTACCCGCATTTGCGTGGAAGGAGGGTGGGAAACCATTTAGGGAAAATCACCTCCAGTAGATCAGGATTAGAAACCCGATCTCCTCGTCTTCAGTAGGCCAGTCTAACACGAGAGTGTTGTCTTAGACCTAGACCATTCGGCCACTGAAGGATCAAGTCGACGGTTGAGTTTTCAATGATTGTTAGTATTTCCTTAAAGATAACGTTATTCTTGTCGATATTTGATTTAATGCACCTGTGCCTCAGCTGGGACTGCCAGAGGAAGGCCGATGAAGAGTCCACCTTCATAGCAATCAATTTGGCCACAACATCCCTGGAGTGCACGTCTATCGTGCAGATGTTCCTAATCTTGTTTCTGTCAGATAGGCTCAGGTCTCCTAGCAGCATGCTGATCAACGCACTCAGTTGCTGGATCTAGGAAGAAGGAACCACACGCGGCTTACAGTCGACGTGAAAAACGCAATGTACCATGAGTAGGCCACAACTTAGATCTGTGTTTTAATATCATGATAATAATCAATAAAAGAAGTGAGAAAAGCTCAAAATGACTTAATCCTACAAATTTAATATTATTTATACCATAAAATGGTGTGTTGGTGCACCGCCTTAACTCCTAGTGGTAATGACAAGGGCAACGGTATACTGGCCGGCAAGGCAGTCTCTACTGTAGGAACAGTGCTCAGGGTAAGACGGAGTAACGGTTATACTTGTGATATACTGGCCGGCAAGGCAGTCTCTACCGTAGAAACAGTGCTCAGGGTAAGACGGAGTAACGGTTATACTTGTGATATACTGGCCGAGCAAGCCAGTCTCTACTGTAGAAACAGTGCTCAGGGTAAGACGGAGTAACGGTTATTCTTGTGGTATACTGGCCGGCAAGGCAGTCTCTACTGTAGGAACAGTTCTCAGGGTAAGACGGAGTAACGGTTATACTTGTGGTATACTGGCCGGCAAGGCAGTCTCTACCGTAGAAACAGTGCTCAGGGTAAGACGGAGTAACGGTTATACTTGTGATATACTGGCCGAGCAAGCCAGTCTCTACTGTAGAAACAGTGCTCAGGGTAAGACGGAGTAACGGTTATACTTGTGATGTACTGGCCGGCAAGCCAGTGTCTACTGTAGGAACAGTGTTCAGGGTAAGACGGAGTAACGGTTGTACTTGTATATTGGCCGGCAAGCCAGTGTCTACTGTAGGAACAGTGCTCAGGATAAGACGGAGTAACGGTTATACTTGTGGTATATTTGGTAAAATGTGCCAATACCGATCGATACAGCATCCTTACCGTAAGCAGCGAATACTGTCATGGGTGTGGGTGAGATCAAGGCTAGTAACCTGGTCTACTCTTAAACTAATTACTAAAATAAACAGTAGAATATTAGCCTCGGATGACCAAAGCTATGATGGGCAGCTGAGGTTAAAACTGAAGGGCCCTTTTATAAGATTGACTAATAAAATAATTCTAGAAATAATCAATGAAAAGCAAAATATTCCACAGGTGCTTCTGCGAAAAAAAAAAAAAGAAGAA
>CABFWO010000097.1:476128-495773 GCA_902155825.1 Timema genevievae
GGGGGGGGGGGGGTGTTTGGGAGTAGGCTATAGATAAGCTTACATATTACTGTAGCTCAGCAAAGAAATAACATAAAAAAATAGATAATTGCAAATAGTGCACATGCGTAAGCAAGAAGCTAAATACTAGTTAGTTATTGTTGTTTACATAATTTTAAATATTTAACTCTTAATGAGTGAAATAAACTAAAATTAAAAATAATCAACGTCAGCTATAAAGACTGTTAGAACAAATTAATGATTTTGTGTATCTGGGCAGAATGTTCTATAAAAATTAAAGTATAGATGGCGAAATTGACAGGCGGGTGAATGCATCACGGAGAGTAGTTTGATGTATGTAGAATATAGCAAAGAATGAAGTAGTTTCGAAAGAGGCAAAGATGGCAGTATATAAAATGTGTTAACGCCAACATTGTTTGATGGGTTTGAAGCGTGTGTTTGTCAAGAGAAACACAAGAGCAAGGTGAATGCTGTTGGAATTAGTTATCTAATAAATGTGTGTGGAAAAACTCGAATGGAAAGAGTCAGTATTGAATGGGTGCTGAAGGAGTGTGGTTTGAAGGGGAATCCAATAGCTCAACGTGAAAGAAGCGTCTTACGTTGGTTTGGACATGTTGAGAGGATGAGTGTGGAGTGACGAAGCTAATATATGAAGGTAGAGTGTGTGGATCGAAGGGAAGGGGTAGACCATGAAAGACGTGACCAAATGTAATATACCAATGTGTGAAAAAGAGAAACATTAAGAGTTTTAATGATAAAAGAGCATCCATGACTCGGTGTATGGATGTTGTTGAAGCGAAGAGAGTATGCAAGGATAGGGAGGTGTGGAGAAAGTTAATGACGATGGATTAGTATGAAATTGTTTTTTTCTAGATATTAGCACAATTTCTTGTCTACTTCACAAGGGAAAGGCGTGATTAGATATGTATTTATGTATGTAGATATGAAGGAATGCCCCCATTTTTCTCATTGAAAGAAGAACAAGGCATCACATTGGATTATTTTTTAAATATAAATTTAAATAAATTTTTTATTTAGTTTATTTATAAGTAACGTCACACCCCTAGAAAGCAAAATATCAAAGAGATTCACCCCGGATCCTCTAAAGCTGTAGCGATCTAGAATGAAGATTTGTTTTCAACTTACCGCGGGTTCTTATCAATGTTTCTAAACTGTAACAGACAATTATGTGTAAATGTATTTAAGAATTTAGTAAATTGTTTGGTATTCAGAACTTGGCTGACGACTTTGGTGTCTACCGATATATTTGATAAATAATTGAAGTTGATTAAAACATTTTTTGAGTAATTTTATCGATTCGCATGCTCAAATTTAGGTTTAATTTTTATCTGAACTTCTAGATAGGCAGTGTTTTGTTCATAAATTTATCTTTAACCATTCCATAATTAAAAATCTAATTTTATAATTGGGTCTATTTCTTTTTATAAATCAAGATATTGAGTAAACTTTTTCAATAAACTTTGTGAGCTCGCTAATATCTAAATCATGGGTAAGAAAAATAGGTTTAATTTTAATCCGATATGACCAAGAATAAAAACTTAGAAATTATATTTTGAGAAATGTTAGTGGTGAGATCTATATGTGAGGAATGTGACTACTGTGAAAATGTACTCACTGTGTATATTGGCGGGAGGCGCTCATCACACTTGCAGCATGGAATGGAATCAAAAATAAACCGGCATTGTGCAACAAAGTGATCAAATTGAAATATTAGAGTGAAACTTTTTCTTAAAGGTTTTATTATAAATCAATTGGGATAGGTAAACTATTTATAAATAAGATTATCGAATTGTATAGTGGTAGATCCTTAAAAAAACACCTTTTGTTTCAAATTCATATCACTAAAAATAATCGATATGAAACAATCTATCAAGCTGAGATAATTTATTTGTGCGGAAGTACATTGATTTTTTCATCTTTATTCCACCCAGTAGTTGTAAAAATTACAAACCTAAATTTGTGCTTATTATCGTCTGCCAAGCAAAGCCATCTATATAATTTTTCTCACACCTGATATTAATTCAAGCCGGTCTTAGAAATAATTGCTCAGATACCCCATCAAATACAAACTAGAAAATTCATGACATTTAATGCAGTTATGAGTCCAATGTCATAAATTTATTCGAATTGACTGAATTAAAGATGGATTTAAAATAAATACTTAGTTTCGTTAAAATTATAATTGAGTTAATCGATTATTTAAAAATAATTATGATGGGTGACTACGCCAAATATCACTGCAAACAATAGTTTGGTTAATTTTATACTTTATTTATGTATACTTATTATTTTGTTTGCTTAGATTTAATATATTTTCATATTGATAATTAAGGTAGTTTTACTAAAATTAAACCAAGTCCATTATTTCATTCATTAATAGTTAATTTTATAAGATATTTTTTAGATTAGTTATCTGTTGATTTGACCAGACTATACTAGTATCAATGTACCATCTTCCTGTCCTTGTATACGCTTGATTAATATTATGCAATTCATAATAATAGTTAATCGTGATTTATAGATTGGAACCAATGTATTTAAAAAACTCCATGAAGTTAGCCCCACCATCGTCGTATGTTGGCGAAGATAGTGCCAACATTTGAGGATAGAGGGTATCATATGGGCAGCACAACAACTCCTTTGATCGTTAGTCTCAGTTTTCTAACCCAAAGCTGCTACTTTTTCTTTCAAATATCTATTCATTTGTCCTCACAAGGCTGATTTAACCCAATTACAGACCTACTACTTCAGAGAAAGATAGGCAAGCGCCGGGGATTGAACATGGGACCCTTGGGTTTGTAGCCAGGAACTCTGACCACTAGACCACAGAGGCGGTCACTGATATATTAATAGAAGGGTGATAGAATATAGAATTCATCATGACAAATCTTCAGATTATCATTATGTTGCAATTTAAAGCTGATTTGTGGCACATACAAAATAGGTATTTATTCCCATGTTCTTTACCTATTGAAAAATTAAATTATTTTATTCACTTACCATGGTACTTATTTATTAAAAGTTTTAGCTTAGAAGCAAAAACGATGCCTAAATATAACTTTCACAAAAATTACTAACACCTCCTCCTCTTAAAAGTACTTTTACTTTTGGCTTAAAATAAACATAAATGTGCTGATACTATGATGGCATTTTATATTTTGAAAAATAAGTCATGTTATGGACTTTTACCATGGATACTTTACATCGTACGTGCCAATTTTCTATCAACAGTGGACTTAAGTATCTCTCTAACTAAATTTAGAGTTGTGGATAGAAAAGACCATTTTAAAATCTCTTTAAAACTATATTGAGGGATAATATAGAGCTGTAGAAAGACGAGTCCGCCTTTAAAATCTCTTTCGAGCTAAATTGAGAGATAATCTAGAGACGTAGATAAATAAGTCCGCCTTCAAAATCTTGATTGAGTTATAATATATGTTGTTTGAAAAGTGTCTGTCAAACATTGATACAGTCTATCCAGCGTAGGAGTGGTGGTGGTAACTGACAGCAAGAAGAAGATTTGTGTTGAAAAAATAGGTTAAAGGTCACTAGTGTTGAGCAAACAATTATTATTTTCTTAATAATACTATCAAACGCTTCTAATAATAATTCCCTAAAGATTACTGTATAGTTGGATTTTCCATAACAAAGTTAATTGAGAGAACCAATATATTAATACAAATATTATTGTTTTGATTTCGCGGTTGCGGCAACAAGATATATTGTAGTGCATTAAATAATAAATTAAAAATTATTATATACACACTAGTATTTTCTTATATATGGCCACCATCAATTATGAAATAAATAAATAAATATTCTTTTTGAACTTGGAGAAAGAGCCATACAAAATATTAGTTTCAAAATAAAACGTATTTATTTTGTAGACACATGCGCATGAACACAGCCGAATACGGTTTGTATGACGTCAACAACCACTCTCATTTCGTTTGATTTACTGTTTTAATCGATGAAGCGAAGGCAGCCTTTTAGAACCTCTCGTTTGTAAAGCATTTTTAAGTGAATCACAGAGGCCACTTCCACAAAACGTAAAATCCAAATGGTTAATTTTATAAGTTCATATTTCACTAATGTAAAAAAAGATTAAAGGGAAAAAATAATAGGAAACAAATGGTGTGTTGTTAAAGTGTTGACTACCATAAGTGACAGCAACTCAACATTAGGTCTTGCATATCATATGGTTTGACGAATGGATCCACGAGAGTAAATCTGGTAGCTTTTACTAGCTGTAAGCTATCACCACTCCTATGCTGGATAGACTGTAAGTATTTGGTTGACTCAGAAGAGAAATCGAGCATTACGTCAATCAAAAGGTCCAGGATTCTATTTACTATCCAGAACTTATTTTTCAAAATAAATGGAATGTGGTTAAAACAAAATAAAATTAGGATATTTTTGATATAATTTAATATAAGTTATACAATACATACAGGTACACTATTAAACATACAAGCATTTATCTACCTCTTAAAGAAAGCAGACATAACCTAATAGTAAAAATATTACTATCCATAATATACATGTACAAAACATATTTTCAATCAAAATTATATTAGAATACTCCAAAATATTTAAGCCATTTACTTTGAGCTAAGACTTCGACCATTAAAAGCACACAAAACATATATTAAAAACAATGAAAGCTAAACTATGATTTTGGCTGATGATGCTTGTTATGAAATGGTCATGGCATATTAATTCATTCTGAGAAATTAAATGCATTGTATTGACTCCAAAGTCATGATGTTCGGCAAATTTACATTTTTAAATTAATGATTTATAGCTAATATTTTTGAAGCATTTAAACCTTTCTGGGATTCCTTTAAATGTATTCATTTATGTTACATTTGACCTCAACTGGTATTCGCCGCTGTGTCAGAATAATTAGATACTACGTTTGGAAGTCAAATTACCCATGAAATACAATGACGTCAGTAACCATGATACAACTAGCTCAGAGGAATTATGAGGTTATTAAAAACATATTTATGATTGGAAGATATGTGTGAATTAATTAAACTGCAAAGCCATAGTCTAATCCTGTAATTGTTAATACATCACGTTTAAATTATAATTTAGGTGGATGCCACTTTATAAAAATACGAGAACATGATCAATACAATCTTGAACTTATTTTGGCACTTGATAGCTATTTAATGAATGGCAGTGTAATATTTAGAGCAAAAAATAGAATGTTAAGAAGGTATCCAATCCAACTATCGTAGAAAGAACCTAATCTGATAGCTATAAATGTTAAAATGCTATCAATGTTGACCATAAAAAAGTGTGTATTTTCTAAAAGACCGTTTATATAAAAATTGGACTGTACATTCTATTATCTTTGCTCATGACGGATAATTTTGTCAATATTTGAATATATAGGCATTAATAGTTTAACTGTATATCATGAGAGTTGCGCGATATCTACCGCATGCAGAGGGCTGACGTTTTAAAATTAGTAGCTTTTGTGCACGAACATGTACACCTAGAAGTTGGTATTTTATATATTTAATTGATTTTTTAAATTCATAAAAATTAGGTCGGAAGAAATAAAATAAGATTTTTTTTCTATCGGTTTGAAACAAAGAAAAGTGTTGCCAGGATATTCTGCTAGTTTTAGATAAAAATAAGATATTTATGGAATTATCTAAAGCTAATTTTCATTGATAGCTGCAATCAGAATGTAATGGTCTGGTCATTTAAAAATTTCGCTTCCCAATATTAGTACTTTTTTAAATTGTATTTTTTGTTGTTGTTTATATCTGAGCAGTTTTTTTGTGCTTGTTTAAGACTAGATCAAATGAATTACTTTTATTTTACAAATGCTTGATACTCTCTCCATTTACCAATCCTAGTTTACCGATATCTTAGTTAATGTAATTCCTCACTTTTTTATGCCTCGTTTACAATCAGTTCCACCCGCTTCTCGAATGCACATTCGCAAGACGTGATGTGTTTGTTTTATGCTTAAACAAGGACTGTCCACAATAAAATGTCGGTAGACCTTAAATAACGAAAAGAAAGTTAAGAGTTTCCAAAAACTAGGTTCTCAGGAAAATATTTGCTCCAAAAAGAGATGAATATAATGGAGAGTGAAGTAAGTCAAATAATGATGAGTCACTCTGTACTCACCACCGGACATTGTTAAGGTAATCAAATATCGCAGATTACGGTGGACAGGACATGCAGCGCGAATGGAAGAAACTAGAATTGCGTTTAAGGTATTGATGGCCAAACCTAATGGAAAAAGACCATTGGGAAGACCTAGATGCAGATGGGAGAGTAACATTAGAATGGACCTGAAAGAGATAGGGTGTAATGAGGTAGACTGGATAGAACTAGCTCGGAACAGGGTATAATGAGATGGACTGGATATAACTAGCTCAAGATGGGGATAGGTGGCGTACTTTTTTAAGTGTGGAATATAACCTTTGAGTTCCTAATGCCATTCAGTAAGTAAGCGAGTAAGTATGGTTAAATAGTTAAAATATAGGATGAAATATCTCACACTATATATTTCCATGAGCTAATATCCAAGAGCAATTAACTAGTGCTATTGGCATACAGTAGTACATCTAATTATTTGTTTCTGATTGGCTGAACGCAAAGATACACAGATTCAACGATTCTGACCTGCGTATTCTCTTCCATGCACTATTGTAAATGTTGCGAGTGCATCTACGACAGTCGGGCACAACTGATTGTAGATAGGCCATTAAACAACAGTTTAAACCTTCCCCTCCAAACTTTCCTCGAAGGATTGATCTGTTATCGTACCAAGTGGACGCGATGCAGATACAGATGTCATCCTCGATGGAGTCACACGCCAATACAAGATCTAGACGCACAGGGACGTTTTCGAAACTCGGGGTGCGGATCTTAACCTAACAGCCCAGGCAAGCCAACGTCAGGAGTCCTAAGGACTCTACTGATATCTTTTGTCGGTGATGCTACGGTGCATAGACTAGATAGATGCAGACCTTGGTTGCCACCATGAGCTGCTGCCAGTGGCGTTCCCTGATGGCCGGGTTCTGAAGCTCGGTCACGGCTCTTAACGACGACAACAGGTTCCTGATGGTGCCTTCCAGAGAGGTGTACACTTCCCAGGACCGCATCTCCTTGTCCAGACCTTAGAGAACATTTAAAGCGGAAGGGGGGAAATAAAATAAAAACACATTGATATTATCTCTTAGATTCACCCTTCGTTTACTTTGGATTATTCCACTATGGTATAACTTATAAGATAGGGCCATAGTGTAATCCATCAAGGTAATACTGCTACCTTTCAAGGTAAATGAAGGATACACCCCGTATTGACTATAAGCAAGCACGAATTTAGAAATGATAAAAGGGAGGGGCGCAGATATATTGAATGGAGAAACAATTGCGCGCGCTGATAGGCATATTTTTCCTTAACACGCGTCCTTTTTGCCAATCGCCTTGCCCAGTGCCCATTGCTCACCCCTACTTTCCCACAACCTAGCAATAAGATGTAAAATAAAAATCTCATACGTCTCACAACCTCATTGGTCGCCGCCAGAACCCTCACCCTCCACTTCCATTAGTCTAAAAAATAAATAAATCTTATATTCTATCTTGGGGGGGCACGTAACCCTTATACCCCCTTAAATTTGCGCTTGGATCTAAGTGACTTAAATGATCTAAGCTAAGGGGACAACATTTGGCGGGTGATATTTAAGAAAATGTCCCGTTATAACGTACAATAAAATTAACCCTAAGGATAATTGAAGAGATCCTTTTCCCGACTGTCACCCCTGATTCTTCCCAGGATCTCTGTTACTCACCCCTGATGTCCTTGGCGAACTTCTTACACTCAAGCTCCATGTTCTCGACGTCAATCTTTCTCCACGGCGTCTTCTTCCACTCGTCGATGCAGGAGTGCACGATGAGCACATAGTCCCATAGACCCTGGCGGCATAGGAGGACAACTTCAGGATCACGGATATGAAAGTTTTAACCACGGAAATGGCAGACCCAAAAATACTTTAATTTACAGTCAAAAAGTAACTTTGAAGATTTGTTTTGATTGTTACCCGCCTCGGTGGCGTAGTTGGCTAACGCGCTAGTTGTGTTGAGCCCGACTGCCGAGGACGGGGAGATCGAGGTTCGAATCTCGGTCGGGTGAACTGGGGGTGGTTTTTCCTAAATGGTTTTCCACTCTCCCTCCCCGCAAATGCGGGTTCACTTTCTCTTGAACTTGAATTTTATGGTTTTTATTAGTACTATTATGTCTATTACAAAGATGATGTTGATAGCGAACTTGAAAATTTAAAAGAATTTGAAATAGTACTTGGAAGCTCGTGACAGAACGAAGTATTGCAAGGAATACCCGATGCCCTGTCTGACCTCCAGGTGATCCTGCACGGTCTCCGAACCCCGATACCATGGGATCAAACGGTGGCCCTCAAATAAAAGTACTGTTGTGCTGGCGTCCTAGCCCACATAGTCCCCAAAACGGGCAGTGAGACCCCCTAGACTCGATGGTGAATAGTCAGCCTCGTACGATTGGTCAAATGTAAAGAGAGTGAGGAGAAAATAATATCACAGGTACAGTTTTAACAAGCTTTCTCTAACCTGGAAACGATCCACGACACAACACTCTCAATCATAAATGTTAAACGGGATACGAATACAAACCCAACGAGAACCTCAAAGGTGTTTGAGCAATACTTCTTTTTAGCACCACGTCATACTACCCGCTCGGGTTATACGTTTATGTGCTAATTACGCTAATAATTTTAGTGATTAAGAAGGCTATCTTTAGAGGAAATGTACCCGCTTTTGAGTTGAGTGAGAGTGGAAAAGCATTTTGGAAAAACCTCCCTTGGTACACAAGACCGAATTTTGACCCTTGATCTCCCCATCATCGGCAGCCTGGTCTACTGTGAGAGTAGCGCCTTAGACAATGCGGCCACTAAGTGGGATCAGTACTTAATAAGAACAAATAAGCACTCTTTATCAAGGAAGGACTAAACTTCACTGCACTGTAAAAAAAACTTCTATGGCGTCAGCCTGAAATTTAGCCATACCTACCGAGCGGCCGCCGTATGTTGCCGAAGATAGTGCCAGCTTCTGCGGGTGTCATGTGATCACTCCAATGAACCAACCAGCCCTTTATCTCAGTTTTCTAGACCAGGGCCTCTACTTTTTTTTTACATCCAAGTAGCCCCTCATTTGTCCTCACGAGGCTGAGTTGGCTCCGTTCCATACCCACTACCCAACAGAAAATCTGCAAGTGCCGGGGATCAAACCTGGGACTCATGGATCCGTAGCAAGGATCACTAACCACCAGATCTCAGAAGTGGTTCACTGATAAACAATATTTCTAACAGTTACTACAAAGCTATAAAAAGGTAAAACCATGCAAAGATGAATGTATCTAATTGTTTACCTTTATTAATTTGATCTCTTTTCTGCAAGCTTTCAATGATTTGAAGTCTGGGACGTTGACCTCGAATATGGTGGATTGTTCAACGATGCTCTTCATTTGTTCCTCTAGCTCTAATATTTCCATCTGCGCCAGGTTTATCTTTTCATACACATCTTCACAGGAATATCTGAAACAAACCATAAGCTCGGTTAGGTGCGTCACCTTTAACAATTTATATATAAATCAATCTGGGATACACTTTTTCTTTTTACTGAACGATTGAGTTCTGATCACCCACTTCGGTGGTAGAATGGTCTAAGGCGTCACTCTCGTAACAGGCTAGACTGCCGACGACGTGGATATTGGGGGTTTGAATCCCGGTTGGGTTTACTGAGGGTGGTTTCCCTTAAATGTTTTCCCACCTTTTTCCCTCAACGCAAATGTTGGCAAAATTTTTCTCAATTCAACTTTCCTGATTCCCAACACAGTGTAGTAATCTATTTGCTGCATATGTCCCGAACGAGTAGTGAGGCGCGATGACAAAACAAACTAATCCTAATCTGTTTGTTATCTAATCCAGTGTTTACCAAACTGTGATACGAGTACCCGCCATGGTAGGCGAAAGATTTTAGGGGGTTACACGACTTAACGATGAGTTTTAACAATCATAAAATATATTTCGATAATGGTATGTCTTGTAATCAAGCTAGTATTTTATCACCGCATATCGCTACACCATTTGGGCTTTACACATACAAATTAACCTTCTGTGACTGGCGCTTTTGCATTTTCGCAAAAGCAGTTTTTTTTTAAATTAAATGTAATCAGGTCGGATCCCTTACAAGTATTCCTCAATTAGTTCCTGCTGCGTAGAATGTCATCAAACATTAAAAAAAAAGTTTTCTGAAATACTGGAGCTTCAACTTGCACCATGCAGATATGTTGTGAATAGGCAACGGTGCCAGTCGTGATCTCATACGTCTGGCTCATTCCGCCGTATGTTTAAAATAAAAATAATGCAGTAACACTGAAGAAGTAAGAAATCAGTAATTTTGTAACACAGTAAAATATAATATAATGCTTTACAGTATTTTGGTATATATTTTTTCCTAATAATAAGCTATGTTTTGTCACAATTTAACATTATTGTAATTTTCTTTCTTTTTTAAAAATAAAATTTACGAAAATACAATATTATTCAAATATTTATTTAATAATATTGTTTCAATATTAATATTTTGTATTAAAGTATGTGCTTTTGATTATTATTTATAACATTATAGTATGTTGTAAACATGCAACGGCGCCAATCCTAACGTTATTTTTAGCGCCAGTCCTCGAAGGGTAGTTACACTAGCAAATTAGGCATAGGAAAGATTGAATTTAGAGAAACTGTACCCACATCTACGTGGAGAGAGAGAGAGAGGAGGAGATAGATAGATTGTGCGTGTGTAAAACCAATTAAGAAAAATCACCCTCAGTACGCGCGTAAGACGTTTGGCACAATCTGGAACTATCTTAGCTGAAATACATGGATCGTTTGGACCAAGTTATCTATAGAACTTTTTAGCGCATTTGTTAAAACACCGGTTTGTCCTACCTTGTGGGTTTATTTACTTCTGACTCACGTCTATATAGCCAGTGTAGGTTAAATCACCTGATAGATTTCTCTCAGTACATTCGACCAAAATTCGAACCCTGATCTACTTGTCTTCGGCAGTTCAGTGTATTGCCTTAGGGGTTAGGGCTTGGACCATTTGACCCCCTAAGCGGGTCTAAGTCACCAATTGATACTCAACTTTAGGAACAAGTATTTGACTTAGTAAAGGTATTAAGGAAACATTATCATCATAATCTGTTTCCAGACTGTGGCCGGGTCAGTTTAGTAAAATGACTCCAACTTCCACTATCCTTTCACTATTCTTCCTCCTTTGATTGCTTCAGTTCTTTTCCTCCCACCTGCACACTTTCTGTTATCTGCTCCTCCCATATCTTTCTTGCGGTATTTTTACTACATACTTAATTTCCATCATTTTCCTCCATCTCTTTTTCCATCCTCATTACATAGCCATACCATCTAGGCCCAAGGTTCACCGTCCATCAGTACACCTCGCAGCCTATCGAACCATGAGGTACAGGGTTAAATCGAACCGAAATGCCAGCGAAAGGTAGAAGAAGCCCTTACTTGAAGAAATCCATCTTCCGGAAAGAATCTCTGAACTGGGTCTGGGTGTGGTCAAACAGGACCAGCCTCTTGCGAATGAGAGTGACCTCCGCCGCCATGATAGGAGCCACCCCTTGCTTCACAGTCACCGCGATCTTCTTGGTGGTGTTCCATTTATCTGGCAGTTCCTGCACAAAACATATTATTCTTGTGGATGAGTTTGGGTCAACATAAGAGGAGTCACGCCATTATTCACTCTCACCCCCAAAGATTCTAGGGGATGATGGTAACAGATTCTAGTGGGTGATATCAATATATTCCAGGGGATAATAGTAACAGACTTTAGAGAGTGATAGTAACAGATTCTAGGGGGTGATATCAACAGATTCTAGGGGTTGATAGCAATATCTTCTAGGGGGTGTTATCAATATATTCCAGGGGATGATAGTAACAGATTTTAGGGGGTGATAGAAACATATTCCAGGGGCTGTTAGTAACAGATTCTAGGGGGTTATAGCAACATATTTTAGGAGGTGATATCAAAATATTCTAGGGGGTATTAGTAACAGATTCTAGGGGGTGATAGCAACATATTCTAGGGGGTGATATAAAATATTCTAGGGGTGATATCAACAAACTATAGGGGGTGGGAGCAACAGGGTCCATGGGGTAATATCAACAAAGTATAGGGGTCGTAGCAACATATTCTAGGGGGTGATAGGAATGGATTCTAGGGAGTGATAATAATATATTCGAGGGGGTGACAATATATTCTAGGGATGATAGCAACTGATTCTAGGTGGTGATAACAATAGATTCTAGGGGGTGAATGCAACACATTCTAGGGGGTTATAGCAACAAGGTGACGACATCATTTATACCACCTAGGATTCTGAAGATTTGAGTGTGGCCATCATAGGGAAGGAACTACACGCCTAGAGCCTATTCACCATATAAGTGGTGGTAGCTGATAGATATCAGAAGATGTAAATCGTTTAGAATAAAAAAAAATAGATTGTTTGTTGTGAAAGTTTTGACTGCCAAAATTGACAAAAAAAATCAATATTCGCGCAGATCATATTGTCTGACGAAATGGATACATGAAAGTGGACATGGTAGTTTTTGCTAGCTATCAGCTAACACCACTCCTATGGTGGATGGACTATAATAAGCTTTTCATACTGTCGGTTTATGGTCAAAATTACGCTTGGATAAACTTGTTATATTTGAGGATTAAAGTGAGGATGGTCATTGGAAGGTATATAGGCCTAACGTTTAGGGTTGAGACCCGAGTTTATAACTTGCTCTGGTATATAGTCAACGAAGCTGTTTCCGTTCATTCCTTAGCTACTTACACCCATGGTAAGCCTGCTAGATTGATAGTCTCCCAACATCTTTGACTCTACGTACACTTCCCGTTGATAAACCAATCACAGCAAGTGTCACGTGATAAACAAGAATAGCAGAGCTTTAACAAGATGTTAAGAAAATACTATTTTGGAAGGCCATTCATTTTTACTACCAGAATTCTGATAAGAAATAAATACTTTCAGATGGCTGCGTGTGGCCTTTCAATATGTTCACTGCGGCCTATTTGCATATTCTGTCAATATATCGTCATTGTTTATAAATTATACATTTTAAAACTCAAATTATATTCCTACAATAAAATAAAATGAAGTGTTTTTTTACTAACTGTTGGATGTTAATTTTTAGAACTCAATTTTTGAGTGCGTTTCTATTAAATTTTATAATCCTTATATATATTTTTAAGCGTACTTGTACACTAGATCTCTCCAGTTTAATCTAAAAATGAACCAAAATCCACGGAGAATAAATTCAAACAAAAGTGAACAGTTATTTCTGTCAAATATATTATAATGAAAGAAAGATATTTATTTTCTACCAGAATAATTATGGTATTAAGAAAGTTCTTACAGATGGATTTTCCTAAGAACATCATGTTATAGTTGCGCCATTCTTGTATACCACTGTGATTATTAAATACATGATTTATTTTATTTATTTATTTGAAGTATTTAACCTACACTTTCTGAACCTACTGATTATATCAGCACACGAGAATGTCTATGAGCGAGAGAGAAAGGGCTTACCAATTTTGACAGGAAAGATAATTTCACATACAATCCAGAGTTCTTTTACATGCCACAATCGACATGGGACCAATAGATCTATTTCGCCTCCGAAGGAAGTTGTGCTATGGATTTTTATCGCTCAAGAAAAATCCATTGACCTCGGCTCGAACATCGAGACCTGAGGCGAGATGTTTATCCCAAGATTACCGAGGTCGACAATAGTTAATTAATAAATCATTAAAAAAATAAAATTAAAATCGGGCTACAAGCAGCTTCACTCAGCATGAAGTAGACGCCTGGCTGGCAGCTTATACCGCCCTCAAGATTCTGGCTTGCGCATTGATCACATTTAGTGGATATAGCATACAGTGAAACGATAAAACACTAATTTTAGGATACCACAAATGCATATTTAGAGGGAATATTGAGGGAGACCAACCTGAAGCTGCAGGAACACATGTTCTGGGAACTCCACCTCATAAGGTTTCAACATCTCTATGATGGCTTTGAGCGGCTCAAACATGTCGTCCGTGGCGACCTGCCTCTCCCTGACGTGGTACAGGTAACCCATGACCTTGAGAAGACCGTCGTAGTCCCCTTCTTCTACGACTTTCAGCATCCCCACGTCGGCCTCCTCGCAGAAACTCTCCAGCTCTTTCAGGCTGAACAACACATAATCCAGGATTATTTATATGTTTTTCAAAGACAATTTATCAATCAACGACAGACAAAAATGATATAACATTTTACTAGTATACATTTAAGGTTGGCACCTATGCATCGGAATAGGGAATTTATAACTTGAGGTTGCGTATTCACTTGAGCATTTTTACTCCGAACGAACTGAACAAGCCTAACAACCCGAACGAGCGCGAACAAATGATACTTCCGAAAACTCCGAGCGTTTTAACTGTTTACTGGTGCTCTACTTTTTTCCGTCAATGTCACCGCAAACAAGACCCAAGTAATGGAGCTCCGTCTCAAAATGGATTTGATAGTGGCGGCTGGTTCTTTCTCTGTGCTGTGTGCACAAACTAATAAATGGTACCGAAACCCGCACGGACTTTCTCGATCTACTGTTTAAAAATTGAGATATTTACTCATAGCTCGTAATATATGTGAAACTAAATAGTATACACTAGCAAACCCAAGCATAAATTGCGCTATACTTATGTAAAACATTTTTTGAGTCTCGGTTTTAAATTTTATATTTTTATTAAAAAAAATTAAATGTCCTTATTTGTATGGTTGGACCAATAAAAAATATTAATATTAGGTCCACAAGGGTCAACACTTCGTATTAAAATTTCGACTTCCGATCGACATTTTATTAGGTGTTGCACATCTTCAGGTCAGCGCATTGATATTAAATTCCTCATTTATAAATTTTGACCAATAAAAAAACGTAAATATTGACTATTGAGTCAAAATGAAGATAGATCATTGCTGTACAAACATTTCTCCTAAGAGGCTTAAGGAAAAATAATATACACTTTTTGAGAGTCTTATATTTAATTACTCTATGGCATTGGAGAATTATTGCGGTAAAACTTAAGTAGTATATCTTTACAACTAAAGCTCACAAAATTGTATTAATATATTTGACAATATCTCAGAAACTGTTGGTTTTATAAAAATGTATTTCGTATAAAAGTTTTTGAGTTTTAATAGTACTACAATTTTGTAATGATAAGTTATTTAGTAGCTCAAATAGTTGCGGAGATACGGACATTTCTGCTTATGTAAAGTACCCTAAATTCATTTTCATGGGAAAATGAAAATAGCCAGTCTATTTATAATATTAATCAACGCCTAGATACAAATTTTAATCAAAATCATTAGGGCCGATTTTGAGAAAATCGATTTTTTTTCTCTTTTCGCCCTTTATAAAACTACTCTTAATTTTAAGTTTTAACAGACACACAGACAGACGGCATTGCAAATACAATTTTTGAAGTGTTCGGTGGGTCATGAGACGTCTATCAACATTTCAGGTTAGTTTTTTTTTTACGGTTTCAATACTTTTAGTGTTCGAAAAGTTAAAATAAATATATATTTGCGTATAGCTTGAAAGTTATTTGTTTTATAAAAATATGTTTCGAATAAAATATTTGTATTATAAATAGATATACATAATTTTCTATGATCAGTAATTTCATATCTCAAATAATTTCGGAGCTATTATAAAAAATGTTAATTAACGCATCAGACCGGAGCCCTTAAAGTCATTTTGCCGAAATATTGAGAGTAGCCATTTTGTTTGGAATATTCATAAATGTTTTGAAATGAAATTTAATCAAAATCGTTACTGCTGATTTTGAGAAAATCGACTTTTTCTCTTTTTGCTCTTCAGTAAACTACCCTTAATTTTCGGGGTGGATATCCAATTCCAAAAAATCCTCGGGGCAACCCTATGAAAACCCTAAATACCAACTTTTAGCCCGATAGGTAAAATAGTTTAGGCTCTAGTTGGAGGTATAGACAAGCAGACAGACAGACGGAAATTCAAAAATAATTTTTTCGGATTCAGGGAGTCATGAAACGTCAATATTCATCAAAATCTCGAGTTCGATTTTTTTGACAATCACAATACTTTCTCTACCTATAAGATAGTGAGAAAGTAAAAAGAGAGGGGAAAAAAAAAAGACAAGAAAATGTGTGTGAGGTGGCAAAATACAGCACTGCTAAGGGGATTTGATGAAGGACATTTCCGAACCCTCACACGAATGTCATCTCATTACTTTAAAATATTGGATAACAATGTCGGTCATAAAACTGCGAAGAAGGACACAAAGTTCCGCAAAGCAGTACCGGTGAAAGATCGTTTGGCAATAACGTTACTTTTTTTTTAGCGAATATTCTTCAACAGCCCGTTCCATTTTTCACAAGCATGAGCGAAAACACGTAACCACTGAACACAGGGGAACGTCTGACTTCCTTTGAGCATTACCAAAAAACCGACAACTGTTTTATAGCGTTCGGCTAGGCGGGTGCTCGCGAACAGGTATTCACTAGCCGAATCACACCGCGCACGAACAGAACGAGCCGAGCGTGTGCGGATTAATGCTTAAGTGAATACCTGCCTTTAGTTTTTGCGCGCACCGATGCTCTTAAAACAGATTTTCCCATGATTATCCAGTGCCCATAGGAAGGGCCTTAACTGACAACTAGAAACATTAATATATATTATACTTTCACGTATTTGTACTTCAAATCTTGGAATCTGCAGCTATTACATTTGATAAATATTATAAATAAACAAAAACTTCATGTCCCCATGATCGAGATATAAAAACCGAGTGATCGTCGCCATTAGTGAAGATAGTGCTAACATTTGCGGATAAAGGATAT
The DNA here is from genome assembly GCA_902155825.1 of Timema genevievae. Taxonomy (NCBI): domain Eukaryota; kingdom Metazoa; phylum Arthropoda; class Insecta; order Phasmatodea; family Timematidae; genus Timema; species Timema genevievae. Next base: position 493,173 of record CABFWO010000097.1, read on the forward strand.
CACGTGGTCAGCACAACCAACCCCCCGGGCCGTTAATCTCAGTTTTATAGACTGAAGCTGCTATCTATTTATTCAATTCTCCTCTTATTTGTCCTCACGAGGATGAGCTTGACCAGACCAACTGCTTGAACAGAATAATTATTCTGGAAGCACCAGAGATCTAACCCGGGACCTCTGAATCTGTAGCCAGGAGCTCAGACCGATAGACTACAGAGGCAGTTATACCGTAACTACCTTTAAAATAACACTAATGTTATCAATTTTGACCGCAATAAAAATATTTTCGTATTAATTAAGCTCCTTCCTATGTAAATGACTTTAGATGGCTTTTCCCTGTCGAAGTTTATATTTTAATTCTAAATGTATATTTTGTTATTTCACAGATATAGGGACGTTTCCAGATTAAGGGTCACATACTCAGTATTTCGGACTTGAGAGAGAGAGTCATTACAAAAGTAAAGGTAGGTTTGTGTGGCTTTGTCAACTAGTTACTTTATTCCAAAACGAGCATTTTTTTCCTAACTGTAAACATATTCTTACAATTTGAATAAAAGCAATTTTTATAAGTCACATACCGATAAAACGCGAACAACTTAGAACTGACCTGTTCATAACAAAGTCTACTAGGTACGTCTTGAACAAATTACTCCATTTTCGCACTTCATTCAGCAGGGCTTGCTTGAACGGTCGAATGTCGATCCTCAACCAGCAGTGGATTATCTTCTCGTTCTCAATCCTCTCGACATTCTCGTAGAGATCGTTGAAATAGTCAATCTAAACAGAATCAGCCACGTGTGATATACCCTGTCAGGTTGTTATTGCGTATCCAGCTATCCACCGTCTTAAGACTGAATTAGGTTTCAATATGTCGGGTGTTGATTTTTTAACAAGAACTGTGCAGGTTTAAGGTGGGGATGTAGGGGACGCAAGTTAAGGTCAGTGTTTTCTCAATTTTTTTAGCAAAACTTTTTTGCCGTAATAAATCAAATTTTGCCCCAGTAGAAGTATGGAGTTTAATTTTATTCACATGGTCAACAGTTGTTGAATATCTGTCATGAGCATAGCGGTATTAGTTTATGGACTCTTTAAATAAAGACAAACTGTTTTAATTGAATTCCAGGAAATCCTTGACATATATTCAAGAACTGTTGATATCACCATGTGAAGAAAATTAAACTTACGTTTCTAGTAGATAAATATTTGATTTATTTTGGGCAACTAAATATTAAAAATTGCAAAAACAATGCCCTTAACTCGTCCCCACCTTGAATTAGATCAAGATACAATTGAATAAAAGGCGGACCCGCTTCAGTGGCCACATGGTCTAAGGTGTCAATCTCACAATAAACTAGATCAGAGGCTCACAAACCTTACAGGTTCACGGTGCCCTTAATGTAACAGTAGTTTCTTAATGGCGCCCCTAAATCAAAAAAATAAAACAAACCTAATACTTCCGTTAGGTCCAAGCAACTTTCCATTTTTGTCCTAACAGGTTAGTAGCCGTTTGAAAAATAAACCACATAGATTAAAAAAAAAATGGCACCGCGTCTTACTATCCGTTAGTGTTATACTCTGATGTACTAACTACGCTAATGTGTTAGGCATGATGAAGGTTGAATTTAGAGGAAGTGTAATCTCATTTGCTTGAAAGGCGGGTGGAAAACCACTTAGGAAAAATAATCCTCAGTACACCCGACCGGGATTTGATTCCCGATTCCACTGTCATCGGCAGTCTAGTCTGTTGTGAGGGTGACGCCCTAGACCATGCGATCACCAAACCAGGTATCAATTTACTAAATTAAATCTTGAAACAAATATATAATTACACTGAATTAGTTAGTTATAATATTGCTCGATTATTTCTAATATTCTAAGCCTCATAACTTTATATTAATAACTGTCCATATTTGTTGACTTAAGGTTTGTACAGACTTTCTTTTCTATGTGACTTGAGTCTACCGAGAAAATAAATATAACATAGGAAGAATATTTCATTTCTAATCTTTTGCATTTTAAATTTTTGTATTAATTGTTATCAACAGTCTTTAATTCATTATTATTACTAAGCTTCCTGGGATCCAGCTGATTACCAACGGTACGAGGACCATACTTTCAGAAACACTGCCTTAGATTAAGTCGTTATCAACATTTATATTGCGCGAACATCAAAAGTTGATACATGAGTGGTATATATATATATATATATATATATATACTAGCGGACCCGACAGACGTTGTCCTGCCCGAACGTTGGCTTTTCTTTTGGGTGGCATAATTGATTTCGATAATAAAACAAATACTATGTGATCATCACAATTACAAATTCACAATGAACTCCAATTAGTGACTAACACAAATATTACAAATTCAGTGTTTGTCAAGACAACATACAAAATTAAAACATCTTTTCATTTTTGGCATTTCGCCCACAACTCCACAAATATCAGTTGTATCGAAAAACAAACATAACTATGAATTATTCTCAGAAGTTCAATTATTTATGAACTTTTCAGAAGGTTTTAACGGTCAATTATTGATGAACTTATGATTTTTTTAACTGTCAATTATTAATATTATATTCATTATTATAAATATTGGGGG
>CABFWO010000097.1:496195-517308 GCA_902155825.1 Timema genevievae
AAAAGGTTACATTAGTGAATACAAAGGGAAATTAAGGAGGAAATCAAATTTAGTTATTTGTAGCAGCTTTTTATGGATAATTCTATCAATTAAATTAAATATACAGTAGATTCTTGACTATCCGAGGTTAACGGGACCAAAGCGGCTTTAGGTTAACTAAAATATTTTGATATTAAGGCAAACAAGAAAATGGCTTCTACGACATTTTCCAAATAAGATATTTTATATTTTCTCCCCCTTACCTACGGCAACATGGTCTAACGCGCTACTCTCGCAGCAGACTAGACTGCCGATGACAAAGAGATCAAGGTTCGAATCTCGGCCAGGTGTACTGAGGATGGTTTTCCAAAATGGTTTTACACCCTCCTTCCACAAACATTCGGGTACACTTCCTCTAATTATAACATTCCTAATCCCATGCGTACTACACAAACGTGTAGTAGGACGTGGCGTTAAAATTAAAAATAGATAAAATGATCTGGTAGTTTTTTAGTCTATCGTTTATTAAACAATTTAGAGGTATTCAAATTTTTTTTAGCAGATGTTGTAGTATTATTAGTATACGTATGAGATTGATATATTACAATTACATGATGTATTTATTTTTTATATTTTCTTGATATGAGTTTCCTTCTTTTTATTTTATATAGTATTTATCAATTTTTCGCGGAAACTTGTCAATTTTTTTACCTCTGCCATTGCCAGGAGGACTCTGCTTCGTGACTCCTCTTTCACTTCAATAATCTCTTGATTGACGTTCATATCGTGCTGGGAACAAACGAATGATACATGACATGACATAGGAAGTGTCGTGTCTTGTATTGATTGTAGGCATATTTGGTTAAAACTACACCTGTGGTATTTTCCCGCCCTCTCGATCCCCATTTGACCGATCGTACATAGGCTTTGTCCTCTACTGTATATACCTCACAAGTGAATGAATAATCGTCGTCATCTGTACAAAGATTGTTTTACTAAGTGATGATAACATTATCACAGGTGCGGTTTAAACAGGCTCTACTTACCATGGCAACACTCCACGGCACGTAGCTGATCATAGGTCACTTGAAAACCATACACACATTAATCAATTCAAAATAGACAAAACCAGATTAACCATTTAGAGATCATAATCATCATCTTCATCAACAGTCTCCAGCCACTGTTTGGAACATAAGCCTCTCCATCGTCTCCTTTCTTCCCAACACACCTCTCCTCCCCAGTGACCCAGTCTTCTACTCTCTTCCTTCACACACCTGTCCCTTGGTCTTCCCCTTGGCCTCCTACCCCCCCCACTTCAATATCCAACATCTTCTTTGGTTAATTTATTTAATTATTTAATCCAACCCTCTTCGGTGGCCACAAGGTCTGTCGCTACTCTCGCAATAGACTAGACTGCCGAAGACGGGGAAATCGAGATTGGAATCTCAGTCGGGTGTATTGAGAGTGGTTTTTACAAAACAGTTTACCACTCTTCCTTCATGCAAATGCGGGTACACTTCATGTAAATATAATCTTTTTAATCCCTAAAACCATTAGCGTAATTAGTACGCGAGCGTATAGCCCGAGCGGATAGTAAGACGCGGTGCTAAAAATAATAATAATGACATCGAACATCCTGAGCAGTGACGCTGCATGTTTGTGAGATCGTAAAGCTATGCCTACACGGAGCCGACCCGCACCACACCTAAAGTGAATTTATTTACAATAACATCGCGTAGGATTTTTAGATAATTCACTTTATTAAATCAAGCATAAGATTATTGTAACAAAAAAAAAATACAATTTTTATATTTTTTATAAACCGAGTTCTATTACAAAATAAGTTTGTATTTCTATTTTTACTTGCATAGGTTTGCACCTATTTTCATAAAATTAAGTTAGCTACTAATTACGAAAAATAAAGTTTTAAGTTAGCTAATAACTAATAAGAATGTTTGTTGTTCATCAAGTTGTTGTATATAATATTGTTTATCTTGCACGTAATGTTGGAAACAATGACTACAGCGTCACACGTGCAACGGCCGTGAAAGAAATGCCTAGTTTTACAAGACAAGTTTTACTGACTGCCAATCACTGTTAATAATCACCGGTATAAATCACTACTCTTTTAAAATCAAGGTCACTGTGATCACCGATATCGTAAAATCACTGTTTCGCCCATCCCTACAGTGCTTAGGGGTTAGCATGAAAACAAAGTTCGGATGCTCCTGAACATTTATTTTCGTGGCTACACGGTCCGAACCGCACCGCACCGCACCGCACCGCAAAAAAATTCGTCCGCGCCGGTGCGGTATGATGTGTACTCGTGTAACCACTTGCATTTAGAAACATGGATAGCATTCCACCGGAAAAATGCGGTGCGGTGCGGCTCCGTGTAGCCTGTCCTTAAGTCGCCTTAAGATCAGTTTTCCGCGAGATATCAGTTTATCTTTTAGTATACTCGTTTGATGGTTGTTAGGGGAATCTATCTGCACTGGAACCATGGCTCCTCTTCAACCAAGATGAAGCTCCACGTCTTTTATTAAGAGGATTAATCAACTAACGAGAATCCACTGGCTATTACTTGGAACTCGCTGAATAAGGTATTACACGCTGCCGACTGATCTTAAGGTGTCGGACTGCTACTGCAAGAATAAACCTTATAATTATATGCTCCTACAGTAGGCCTACGAATTATTCCCTCTAGATTCATATCTAATATTTAAGGACGAATCGACCATCACTTCAAGTTTTTTTAAAAAGAAATACGCCCCACTTTAACCTCGAAAAGGGCAATGGATGTGCCATTAGGAGCCACTTCTGTCCTCTTATTGGCACATCGGACTCCGATAGCCCTCGACGTTACCAGAAAAACAGTGTACCATGTAGTCTGGGTGTTTTGAGCCCTTGGTGACTCGAGGAACCAATGTCGCCATTCTCAGGACCTCCAACATGACGGTTATGAGGAGTAGGAAAAATCCGCCAGGGTCTTCGATGATCACCGAAGGCTTGAAGACTAGTTCCTGTTCCTGAAGATGCAACTGTATTTCGAACACAGGCGGCCTGTGGAGTTCCGGGTCCATTTCGTTCATAAAGAACATCATGCTGTCAACATCCAGAGGAGCAGGACGACTATAGTGGTAGGACTTTGGTAGAAAATACAAACTTTTTTGCAGCCAGTAAAGATAACATTTTAGTTTATTATAAGTGGCGGATTAAATAGACAAGCTATTATATTTGTTAGTTACGGTTACAGCCGCATATACATCTCACATTATTTAAATTGAAAAACTACACCAGGACACGGGACGACTCCTGGATAGAGCAGTGGTTGGAGCATTGGCGTATTAAGTCAAAGGTCCCGGGTTCGATTCTAATGTCCAGGTTTAATTTTTCAATTTAAATAATATTAAATATAGTTGTTATTTTATATATGATCCACTCTGGGGTCTAATGGTCACAGTTCCTGGCTACAAACTCAAAATTCCCGGACTTGATCCCCAGCTCTTCCAGATTTTTCTCTTAAACAGTGGGTCTGGAACGGGGTAAAACTCACCCCCGCGAGGATGGAGTAGCTACTTGAATAAAGAAGTAACGGCTATGGACTAGAAAACTGAGATTAACGGCCGCGGGTTTCGTTGTGTTGACCACCATCTATAATTTGATTTTTTTTTGTCCCATGCAATGTAAGTTTAACACAAGCTCACAAAGCCTGAACAAGAAATTGAAAAACCACAAGAACATTATGAGAATCACCTGCACATGATGGTGTTAAACAAGCCCTCCGAAATAACGTCATCGATAAAATCCACGTAGTTGAGCCACATTGGTTCTTTATACACCCTCATACGTTCCAGTCGAGCCATTATCTGCAACATGGAGTCTCAGAAAAAAAAATCAGGGAGGAAACAGTTTGGAGGTCGATGGTATCTTACTCTCCTAAAATAAACCGATAGCCTTACAACATGAAAACTATTTTGATGCACCTGTGTCTAGAAAGTACAAAAAAAATTGTGAGGTACACAATCAAGCAGTTTATTTTTTAAATGTTAAATCAGAAAGATTACTCTCATGCAGGGATTAGAACACGTAAATTGAGACGCGTAAGTTTCATTATTTTATTCTTAGCATTTATGTATTAAGGTAGGTGACGTGCCTTATGGGCGTGGCCCCCACCTCATCCCACACGTTCCTATTGGTAGAACTACCACTCTAGGGGCCTGGCTGCCACTATATTCCACACAATCTCCCTGGTAGAGCTAAAATGAATTTTTTATATAAACTATTTACTTTAGGCGCTTTTATTTAATAACACTTTATAATAAATACCTATGCACCTTTTTTCTCAAATATTTGAGACATTCTACATAATAACGCATAACTTCTCAGATTTTAGAGGTTTATACACGCAATACCGCCAACTTAAGAAACAAAGTCCAATTTTATTATCTTTGACAACAATTGTGCTGCCAGATTCACTCTATTATAATTCTGAAAGGTGAATTAAACTAATACATAAATTCACTTTTCGACTCATTCACACCTGGCCAAGTTAACAAAACTATATAAGGGAACTTATTTGACAAATAAAATAATATAACTAAACGTGGTTTAAAAGGGCCAGACTGACTTTCTCCCTCCCCTCAGACCTACCTCAGTCTCATCTACTGGTTCTAGTTCTGGTTCCTTTTCCGGCGGTTTCTCGATTTCATCGGAGGGCTCGGCGGATGGAGGGGCGAACTCCTCCTGTAGTTCCAAGGGGATTTCTTCCAAATCTGTCTCCTGCGCGGCCTCACCTTGTTCGCCGTCTTCCCCTTCTTCTTTTTCTTCTCCTCCTCCTTCCATCTCCTCTTCCTTGACTTCTTCTTGCTCTATGTTTTCTTTGGGAACGGGGACGTCGAAAAATAACTTTCTGTTCTCCTCCAGCAGCGCGTGGGCCTCTTCCCCGGCTTGCCTAATCTCGTTGTACCTGAGGGCAGATCCAAAACATCACGTGTTTAGAATACAGATAGGCAGGCAATTGTTTAACTTTGTTTAAAATATCACTAACATTTTATTAAGATTATTATTTCATAGACCCACAAATGTAGACTAGTTGTCAGAGTTACTGGCTACAGATACAGAGGTCCTGCCGTGAAGCAGTTAAAGTTATCATAAAGCACTGATTTCTGGAACAAAGTTTTCTTCTTCGTGAAACCTTACCAGTGCTTCTAATTTAAACTTAGAAGTATTAAATACCTACCACAAAATTCCTATTTTTATCATATACAACGTTTAAGTTTCTAATTTTATTTTGAGCTGATAAAATATTAAATATATATTCTTGTGATCTCAGATTCAATCCAACCAACTATCAAATTGCTATCAACAATATATTGGGTATTTTAACTAAGATATTGCGAGCTTATCCTTGTATGTATAATACATATTGGCATTAAAACTGCTTCCTTTGTTGTCTGTACTTGAGGTAAAGCAGAGCGTTCTTCTTCTTTACCCCTTGTGATATAACAGTTGCTCAAGACGTACACAAATCGTCCAGGTAGTGATTGGCTCATGTTGGTTTGAACACAACTGCGTGTGGCCTACCTTTTCTGTAAACACTCTTTGTTGTACTTACAGTACATGAGGTAAAACAGAGCTTTCTCATTGAATCCTTGTGACAGTACATTTGCTCCAGTCGTCAACTATCGTAGGAGTGATCGGCTAGTGTTCCTGTGGACCTACCTTTTCTGTACACGTTCTTTGCGGTCTTCGAGGCTGACCAGAGCTTCTTTCTTGCCGTCTTTACGATTTATCAGAGGTGTGGTCCCCCACGTGTTCATGATCGAGTTTATGCGTACAGCGTTGGCTTGAATCTTGGCCATGCGGTCGTACAGATGTTCCACAAGGTCACGGATCTTCTTTACGTGCACCCACACATCTGTTGAGAACAAATTAACGTAAAGTATCAACTCTGGTATTAGTTGATGTAGAGTTAAGAGCTGATTTGAAAACAAACAAAGAGCACAATGTTCAAGTATACTGTATCTCACGTAAACATTTACTGTCAGATGTATTAATTTCCACCCAAATTTAAAAAAAAATAATGTGATAACGTCAATTTATAACAATTTTAAAATTGCCATGGATATTTGTGTGTTATCTGGATGATCAAAATTTAGCTTTATTACCAGTATAACTGCAGACGCTCAAAGATAATGTTAAGACTGTAAACAGAGCAGTAGAAAGATAAAGTTTTGACTCAGTATTGAGTACACATTTTTAACTCAATTAAATTTTCATTGAATGCTCTATTTATGTATATGGATCTTCCTAGACTGTAGAGTATATATGTATTTACAGTTGTTAAATACCACATTTTAGGATTCTGTTATGAAAACAGGTCTTCCAAATGGTTCTTTCTGAGAAAATTAGGTTATAAATATTATGTACCTTTGTCTACCTTATAATCTAGTCTTGCATTATTTCACCATGGTGTATTTTTTTTATTTAGCACCGCGTCTTACTTCCGTTCGGGTTATACGCTTAATTACTAATTACACTAATGGATTAGGAATTGGTAAGGTTGAATTTAGAGGAAGGGAGCCCGCATTTGTGTGGAGGGAGAATGGGGGAAAAACGTTTTGGAAAACCCACCCCCGGTTCACCCGACCGAGATTTAAACCTTGATCTTCCCGTCCTCGGCGGTCTAGCTCAACACGAAACAGGCGCGTTAGCCAACTACGCCACCGAGGCGGGTGACTATGGTGTAGCTTATAAGATAAGGTCATAGTGTAAACAGCCAAGGTAATACCTTTAGGAGAAAAATGGAGTAAACAAATAACTTAAAAATATGTTGTCAACATATCTCACCGTCAGAGTTCCAGTTAAGAGTTTCTTGAACCTTGGCTACCTTTTCATCAATCTCTTCAATTTCATCCATTATAAGATCGAACTCAACCGGTGTACAGTGACTACGTATGCCGTTGTACCTGGGAAGAGAAATAGATCCAAGAGTAATAACCAAAATGTGCAAAGTAGTTAATTATTTGTGAATCGATCAGTGTGTAATGAAAATAGATTAAAAATATTAAAAAAATTACAAAGAATTGTATTACATATTAAATAAGTTCTGAAAATGTATATGAAACGTTAATTTTATTTCATAAAAGAATGATAGTCAATTTTTTTTAGTATAATAGCCTTTGTAACAATAGATAAATATATTAAAACTGATGCATAATTATCACATTTTAAGATATTAAGCTTATGAACAATGCTCAAATAATTTGTTATTGTAAATACAATTTATGTTATTCACTCAATATTATAATGATTATCTAAAGTGTATGAACAAAAACGAAAACAAAAATATGCATGGTGTGAGCTCGCAAGCGAGCAATACCGACAGAACCGACGCCTTTAGCGATGGTAATGCCAACATTTGCGGATAAAGGGTGTCATATGGTCAGCACAACGATCCCTCCAGCCATTAATGTTAATCCTAGTTTTCTAAACCAGGGTTGATACTTCTTTATTAAAGTACCTCCTAATTTGTACTCACGATATTCAGTTTGACCCCCGTTCCAGACCCACTGCTTCACATATATACTTTGGTAGTGCCGGGAATCGAACCCGGGACCTCCGAATCTGTAGTCAGGAACTATGACCACTAGACCACTGAGTTCATGGAAGGTACCATAATAGTCTAACAGATGGAAGCACTAACTCAATTTGAGTTAAAATTAGACTCCCCTCCCCTTTTCTCTGTACCCATGGAAAACATATGTCCCAAATTAGCAAATTAAGTTGACCCTAATAAACTGTCCTGATAACATGACAATATTTACCAGTATTTATTTTTCTCACCATTCTATAACAAGGTTAAGGTTCCCGACCCACAACCTGATATCCTCGTTACGGTGATAAAGATCAAGAGCTTCTTCGGGGATGTCTTCCTTCCCAAGAGTCTTCAAGTAAGACACCTCCCGCAGGATGGAAACCAGCTGGAACACACACACACACACACACTCTTTCGCAATTAATAAACACTGATTGGTTATACATACAAGCAGGGTCGTATCGGGGGAGGATGAGGTGGGTTAGAAGGCTCAACCTTTTCCTTTAAAAATATTATTATAAATCATTATTGAATTTCTCCTCAATGGATATGCAAGTTATTATATGGTATTTTTTACCCCGCGATTGGGCGTTAATTATTATGATGATACGGAATGTTTGTGATATAACTGGTATTTGTAGCTCCGTGTTCGAGCGCCAATTATTATATTATGGTATTATATTTTTGTAATAAATACAACTGTTGATGTTGCACACACTTTATTTAAATGATTATTTCTTCCTTTACACTTTGTTTGAGATATAAACTATGTATTGGCTGTTTGGGTCTCTTTATCGTCGACACACACTCTATCTGTCGTCGGTGCACTCTCTATCTATTTCAACGGCACTCTCTATATTTTCATACGCACACACAGCTTATATGCGGACGTGCCCCTTGCCCCTTGGACCTCTCATGACCAGTGTCAAGACTAACAATCAGGGGCGTCTCTGCGACAGGTGTTTTGAAGGCTAGCTTCCTATTGGATATAGGGAGCTGGCTTCTCTTGCTTGTTTGGTAAAATATTACGGAGTTAAATTTTGACAATAAAAAACAAATTTTAATGGTGCAATCCTTCTAGACTATTCTTACAAAAGCGCGTGATTCTCCATAGATGAAGTGTTAAAAGGATAATCTACATACGATACTTTAAAGAAAATTACCTTCATCCATGAATTTTTAAATATATGAGAGCGGTCCAAATCAATTTCGTTACAAAGTATCCAACTGGATTCTTATACAGCTCATAACACGATTATGATAAAAAAAAGACACTTTAAATTCATTAAAGAAGGCTTGAATATTGTTAAACAAATTCAGTGCATCTTCTGTTAGGTGGACTTAACCACAAGCCACGACTATAAGCGCCCATAAATTGGTGATAAGGGGGTTCCATCCCCCCTTATCACTCTGCAATATTTACTTTTTTGTTATTAATTTTTATGGATAAATAAAATGGTATATTTGATATTTGGCTGCAATTTGCTATTAACAAATTTGAATCATTAATATTCGAGCTAACATAGATAAAAATGATTAAAAAAATATATAATCCCTCACATTCCCTCTTCAAAAGCTTTCTTTTAATTCTGTTTTGTTCAATAAACTGGTGAAAAATATAGTGTTTCTTTTGAATGAGTTCAGCTACAACTAAATTGTATTTTTTTGTTAATTTTTCAAAAAATTTTCTTTGTGAAAATTGCCTTTTGAAACTCATAAAATTAGATCAAAATTATGCTCAGATGCTCTGAAATTCCCTCCCACAAGGTTATATCCCTGAAAGGAGGAGGGTGGGGGCTTACCCCTCCCCCCGGCAGATGGGAATCTAATCCCTTGTTCCTCACCTCATCGTCAAAGTTGAGCTGGAGGATGGACGAATCGTCCCTCATCACCAAAGTCCTGTTGAGGTTAACGCGGCACTTGTCTGCGACCTGGGACACCCACTCGGAGAACACCTTCTCCTCCAACTGAGCCAGGTAGTCCAGCATCTCTTCGTACTTGACGAACACGTGCTGGGCCTCTGGAGTCTCCATTATACTGTCAAACACAAGTCACACAAAGGATGTACCCTTTGTTAGCCACATGGTCTAACGAGCTACTCTCACAGTAGACTAGACTGCTGATGATGGGGAGATCAAAGTTCTAATCTTGGTCGGATCCTCTAAGGGTATTTTTTCTCCAAAATGCTCTTCCACACACCCTCCACGCAAATGCGAATACATTTCCTATAAATTTAACCTTACTAACACCTAATATCATTAGCGTAATTAGTACTTAAGATGGGGTGCTAAAAATAAATAAGCAACTCGGAGGTTGGTTTGATGTGATTTAAATCCATCAGGAGCCCGGCCGGCATGCACTCAGACCTTCACCTGGTTAGTTCTGCCAGCACTATAATCTAGAAATCCCATGCACTATGGGAACTCAGGAAGTTTAGGGAATTTACTTTTGTTTCCTACATTGAATTTCTATGAAGGAGAGCGAAAGGACCTACAATTTTGCCGGGAAAGGTATTTTCACATACCCCCCAGGGTTCTTTTACATGGCACAAACGACATAGGACCGACGGCTTTATTTCGCCTCCAAAAAAAGCTGTGCTACGGAATTTTACCGCTCAAGAAAAATCCATTGACCGCAGATGGGTTCGAACCCATGAACATCTGGTCCTGGGGCGAACACCGAAGTTGACTATTCCACTATGGCGCAGTTATAAGATGGGATCTAAGTGTAAGCCGTCAAGGTACGACTGCTACTTTTTAGAATAAATGGAGTGTTCCGTCACCATTCATACCACAAACAGATATGAAAGAGGCGATTTAAAATTTAGCCGTCATTCCATCACGATGGATAAGTGGATAAAATGATTGATAACAAATATAGGAAAATTTTGGTTCGATTCTAGGTTGTGTTGACAAATATTGTTTTCCACACCACGTCTCACTACCAGTCTCGCCTATACATAATTTTTAAGAAGCTAATAGGGTAGAGTTAAGGAAGATATAAGGTTGAAGAAATGTACCGGAATTAGTTTGGAAGGGGGATTGGAAAACCCATTTTTTGAAAAAAAAACCACTCTCAGTATACCCGTCCACGACCAACCAAATCGTATAAGCTGATGACTTATTCCGTTCATCCACCTATCCAGGTAGGGGGTGGGGGTGGGGAGAGAAAGAGAGCAAGGTAAATAATATGGGTGCATGTGAGGAGGGAAGGTGTGTGCTTGATAGTTCGTGGTGTCGGTTTTAGTGTATATTCTATATTAAGGACCATATTTATAATCTTATAGTCCGTCACCTTAGTCCAGTCGGTAACGTGTCTGTCCACTGAGCTAAGGGTTCGATTCCAGGCATTGCCGAAAAATATATCATTGGTAAAATGTGGGTTTCCCCCCTTTAACAGTGATAAACTAACGGCTGAGGGAGGATGTTGTGTTTGTTCTAGTTTAAGTTAGTTTATAAGTCGTGTGCTGATATAATCAGTCGGTTCAGAAAGTGCACGTTAAATACCTCGGATAAATAAAAAAAAAGGAAAATATAGTCTTATAGTATAGTATCAGAAATCAACCAATCTCCCATTTTACTAAATAACAAGCTGTTCAGGTTGAATGAGGGACTGACTGGCGTTTGAATCTCGATTAAACAGGGTGGTTCCGACACAATTAGACGATTAATAACTTGAAAATTAACACTTTAGTTGAAAAGTAAATATTCTCTAGCTAAACAAAAGAAAAACTACATACTACACTTTTTCACTTTTTGAAGATTATGTCATTCAGGTAAGCTCCACCGGACGTCAGGAAAACCTCAGCACGTTGTCCATCACATTCCTAGATATACAGGGTGTTCCCGGGTTAAACGGCTAAACTTTGGGAAGTGGTAGTGGATAAAAAAACTCAAAATGTCTTTTAGAGATTTGATTTTTTTTGCGGAATCAGCAAAAAACTAAATCAAATCAAATGAGATAGTTATTAAACGAAATATTTTATTTATTTAATATATTCAAAATGACGGCCTCAAGCCCGGAGTCAGTATTGCAACTGTCAATGACAAAAGGAATGGCTGACCGACACTGTGCGACTGTTGTTTCTTCTCACGATTGCTGTATCCTTTGTCGTGATGATTGAAGGTAATCAACAGGATCTTCATACACTTTTTGTTTGATAGCTCCCCATACAAAAACTCTAGTGGGGTTAAATCAGGTGAACGCAGAGGCCAAGCCACAGGTCCAGCATGACTGATCCATCTTCCAGAAAAATTAATATTATAAGCCGTTGCCGAGGACCACTGCAGAAAAACGTGTTTTTATTTGGGTTTTTTCTGTTTGCGCAAAAAGGAAGCTAAAATGAGAAAAATCGCCTAAATAAATTTCGAGTTAGTTTTTTGAACCACTACCACTTCCCGGGAACACACTGTGGATCGTCTAATTGTTTCCGCCCCACCTGTATAGGACAGACCTTTAGGCGGGCGTACACATTACAATCAAGGAGGTAAGTAAAGTCAACAAGCTACTTATGTCACAATACCATCCCCATATGATCAACTATTTACCCGCTTAAGTGGCCGATTGGTCTAAGACTACACTACTGTTTTAAACTAGCCTGCTGATGATGGGGAGATCAGGGTTTGGATACCAGTCAGGTATACTGTCTAGGGTGTCCCGGAATTTAGTGACAACTTTTTCTCTTAATTTAAAAAGTTTCTCATCTAATGACGTTATGTTCGTGACAGATATTCAAATAATGTTGATATAAAAACGTAAAGAAACCGGTCACGTGGTGTAGTGGTCAGTGCACCTGGCTACGAAACTAATAGCCATGGGTTCGATTCCCGGTTGGTACCTTGGGTATTTTCCCTTAAGGGGAATTACCACAACGGTCATCAGGGTTTGCTTAGTTAGTCTTAAGTTAGGTTTAAGTGTTTCCACTGGTTTCGTACCCTCATACTCACTATTACCATCTCATCTCATCGGGACATGGAAAGAGCCTCCATGGAAATAATGTACGATTAGTACATTTGGGCGTCCCCTGGGCAAAGGTACATTAGTTCTAGATAAAACCTTCAACTACTGAGCTAAGAATGATATAACCCAGAAGAGAAATATTAAATTACTATGTGAAGAAAATAAAATTCCATGTTTCTATTGAGCCAGTATTTTATTTATTTTGTAAAAAAAAAAGTTTTGCTGAAAAAACCCACACTAACCTTAACTCGCGTCCCCTACACTCGCACCTGAACTTGCCTCCTTACTCGCCCCGTGTGTACCCGCCCCCCAAAGACTCACGGATCCTCGACTATGCGGAACGTCTCCACCGGGGTGGTGATCCTCTGCCGCAGTTTATGTATCCATAGCAGGGTTCCGGCGACCGGAGGCATGAACTTGTCCACGGGCATGTAGCCCAACTTCTCCGCCATCGAGAGCTGTTCGTCGAACAATACCTGCGGTAACAATCCAACACTCGGTGCATTGAACAATCTCAGGACCCTCTACGGTGACAACATGGTCTAAGGCGTCACTCTCACAATATACTAAACTGCTGATAGCGGGAAGATCGGGGCTAGAATCCCCGTTGGCGGTATTGAGTTCCTTCCTAAATGGTTTTCCACTCTCCCTCCATGCAAATGTGTGTACACTTCCTCTATATTCAAACTTTCTTATCCCTAACAAACATTAGCGTTACCAGTACATAAGCGTATTACCCGAGTGGGTAGTAAGATGCGATACTTAAAAAAAACTTTTTTAGGTAACATGACAACTAAAAAAAAAGGTAATCTGCCTCGGTGGCCGCATGCTCTAAGACGATACTCTCGCAATAGAATGGACTGCCAATTAGGAGAAGATCGGGGTTTGATCCCGGTCGGGTGTACTGAGATTGGTTTTCCCTAAATGGTCTCCCACTATCCATGAAAATGCGGGTACACTTCCTTTAAATCGAGCCTTCCACATCCCTAACTCATTAACGTAATTAGTACACAAACGTATAACCCAAACGGGTAGTAAGACATGGTGCTTGAAAAAACAACAACACAACACTGTGTCACTGTGTCACTGTGTCACTGTGAAAGAGGAATCCCCAAATTCACAACAGATTTTTTTCGGCTAAACTGCGCCTTAGTTAATCGTTTTATTAAGGGATTAGGCATTTTGAGGCTAGTTAAGGAAAAGTACACGCTCGCTAACATAGCGAGAGAATGGTAAAAACACGGTGATCATGTACGTTTTTAAAAATAAGTGCATTCAACCGAGATTCGAACTTCAACCATTCCTTCCTTTTGAAATCCGGTCTATTGCTATTCTGACACCTTAGGTTGTGTGACCACCACAGTATATATTAAATAGTGTAGAAACAATCTGATTGTTAGACAGTACGATGGATAAAGGCAGAGCAGAGGTAACTAGCGGTGAGGGTGCCCAAGGCAAACAAAAAAATGGCATCCCTTGAAAACGTTTTTTTTTAAATTTTGTTGAAATCTTATATTGATACTCAAACTGGCTACTTGTTATAGTACTGGCAACCAAATAATAAAAACAAAATACATTTTTACTGTAAAAAACTCAAACTTATGTTGTTAATAAAATCTAATGCGTCAGCTCGCAATTGATAGTGCCAACTTCTATAAATAGAGTCTGTCCTGTTGTCAGCACATTCTACGGATAGAGCGTGTCCTGTGGTCAGCACGACGAACCCTAACGGCCGTTAATCTCAGTTTTCTATACAAAAGCCGCTACTTATTCACTCAAGTATCTCCTAATTTGTCCTCACGAGGCTGAGTTGAGCACGTTACAGTCCCACTGCTACACAGAAAATTTGTCAGTGGTGGGGATCGAACCCGAGACATCTGGATCTGTAGCGGAACTCTGACCACTAGACCACGAATGCGGTGCTTTTTGCTAACTATTGCTAATTAATTGAGAACTCAGGACACGTACCCGACCCACTGACACTGGCTACGTCACTGATTATATGGGCCTTATCGAGAAATGATAGGGTTAGTATTAGGTTTTTTGTGTCAAACACCTCAACGGTTAAAACGTTACCTTAGCCACGTCCAACTCTTCGTGCAACATGGCGACCATCACCTTGTACTTAGGTGACACCTGGGCGTTGATAATTTGACGATCCATTAGCAGTCCCATCACATGCGTACACTGGAACAAGGCAATAATTCTACACCGGTTATCATCGCTGAGGGAACTGCATGTCTAATATTGGGAAACAGCGTTGTCATTATCTTGTTTTAGTGCGGTCATTCTCCCCTCAAATATAAGACAAGTTTTGCAACGCTGGTTAGTCGATGTTGCCAGTAACTCCTTCTTACCCCTGCACACCAACTTCAGCCATAACTGAGAGCGAGGAGATTTGGCAACAGTTAAACGAAAGAGAGCAAAGATAAAATCTTTTCTCCATAAGACCTGCAGTTCACTCAGCAATAATATTGGGTGTAGTTCGTTTTCACCCCAACACACCACCTTCAAACATAACTAAGAAAGAGGAGATTTGGCAACCCTACCTAAGAGAGAGAAAATATAAAGCATTTCTTCATAAGCCAAGCAGTTCCCTTAGCAATGAAATTGGGTGTATATTTGAATACATCAGAGCTCTTTATAGACATATATCCTCCTGGACTTGAAGTGGGCCTCTCTTATTACACCCAATATCACATCTGAGAGAACTGCAGGTGTTATGAAGAAAATCTTTATCTTCGCTCTTTATCGGTCAACTGTTGCCAAATATCCTCGCTTTCAGTTAATTCGGAAGGTCGAGTACTGGGGTAAGACGGAGCTACAGGTAACCTCGACGAACTAGGGTTGCAATATCAATATTTGTCTTATATCTAATAGAAGATTGATCACAACGCTCTTTCCCAACAGTAGCCATGCAGTTCCCTCGGATATGATATCCAGTGTAGTGTCTGGCCACGGAGATGGGGCAGAAAATAACGTGTCCATGACATATAAAATGTTACTCTTTCACCTTAACTGCTGAAAAGCCTTGTACACACTTGACGATAATTGCCAGAAACAAGCCACACCAGCCGATGTTTCTTGGATACACGGGAACATAGCCCAAATATCCGGCGGTAAAAGATCAAAGAAAGTTACCAGTGTCTTGCCTCCAGCCTCCAATGGGAAACATCGCTCAATGTGCTACCTACGCGCAAGCATTGGCGGGAAACTTTTTTTGAATTTAATTCAGTTGATTTTTATTCCTCGTCCTAGTCAACAGTTTTTTAAAATTAATTTTTGGGTGGTGTTGTGGTGGTAATTTTCTTGTGGTCCTTACAAATTGCGTCACCATTTCAACAAAGTAGCTTCTCGAAATCCTATTTCGTCATCCCTAAGAAGACATGTTTTAAATGATCACCCGTTATTCAACAATAGCTCTGAAAAGACACAATCACCATAATTTTCTCCCCGTCTTAATATTTTTTCTTAGCACCGCGTCTTACTACCCGTTCGGGTTATAAACCTATGTACTAATTACGCCAATGGTTTTAGGGATGAGGAAGGTTATATTTATAGGAAGTGTACCCGCATTTGCTTGGACGGTGAGTGGAATTAAAAAACCCATAAATACACCCGAGATTTGAAACTCAATCTCCCCGACATTGGAAGTCTAGTCTTCTGCGAGAGTAGTGTCTTAGACTATGCGGTCACCGAAGTGGAACTCCCGTCTTAAAAACTCCCTTTTCTACCAACGTATTTTTCTCTTTCGACAACATTTAACTATTATTAAATTAGCAGCAATGTGCGAGTCCATCGCAGACACTAAGAGGACTGATTAGATACGGTTGCTTGGTGTAGACGCACAACATCGGTGCAGACCTGTGTCCGGGTACAAAGGTGGTGTACGCGTGGGCGTTGTTACAGAGTCATTGGACGTAACTCAAGTTGGCGACGGGCCAACTTGAGTTACGTGTCATTGGATAATTGTACCTAGCGATTATCGCCCAGTGTGTCTCAGCCTAGGCTCTAAGGATTATACTGAACATCATCGCTAAGAGAACTACATGGTTACCATTGGGAAACAGCGTTGCCGTTCTCTCGTGTTTTATTTTTTGTGGTCAATCTCCCTTCAAATTTAAGACAAGTTTCGTAAAGCTGGTTAATCGAGGTCACCAGTAGCTCATTCCTACCCCAGCACACCACCTTCAGACATAACTGAGAGAGAGAGAAGATAAAGCTTTCTCCATAAGAACCGAAATTCCATCATAAATGTTATTGGGTGTATCTCGCATGTAAGGATTAGTCAGCAAATACAAAACGCGGGCTATATTTAAAAAAAAACAAAGCTATTATATTTATTCATATTGATTTAGATATTTAAGAAGTTTGTTTCCATATATGGTTCCTTGAATTATACCAATACAAATTGTGCTGAGTTGAAACACTTTAAAAAATTTTCCTCAAAATGTTCTGATCTCTTTTAGACAAACCTTATTTTATACTGTAAAAGTGTAGGAATTCATCCTGGTGGTAAATAATAGAACTAAAGCTCTTGAAGACAATTTATATATGGTGACAAGCTCTATCGGCGAGAATCGAAACTAACTGCGTTGATGATTTAAATCTACACTATTAATGTATATGTAATAATGTTTATTTGTGCCGTTAAATATCAACACTGAATTAGTTACACATTTTAGATTTCTTATTACAGTACTTACTTTTTTCTATTAGTATAGATGCAGCTTCCGTGCATCTCTCCATTGGCTTAGGACCTTTTGGAGGTTAAATGGGAGATGCTGATTGGTTGCCTCTTTTATTTATTCCCTGAAGCCATTCTTTTCGGGGAATATTGTGCTTTCTTTTGTATCTAGAATTGTTCATCTGGTCATCTTGACCAAAGGTAGGTATGGCTTCTTAGCACTTATTCATAAATTTCATTTCGATGGTTTATTTATTTTTTCTCAAAATGAAAGAACCTAATCTTGTTGGCTAGTCGTTTTATTATTTTTAATTTCAAATTTAAAACTACTATTAATTATTTTTCAATGTTTATTTTAACCTTGCATTAAATACATTATGACCTTAAAGTAAATTCAAACTATCAACAATTTTAGTTTGCTGCCACTGGACAAATATTCCTTTCCTGTGTTTGCCATTTATGTTGTCATTTATGTTGTTATTCTTGTTCCTTTTACATGTTCCTATCAAAGTGTCTCATAATTCTTTACACGTCTCCTTTCCCTCCCTTTTGTGGTTTTTTTTGTTTCCTCTTTTAGGAAGTTTCGTTGCGCGTTTCACACTCCTCCCTGATGAGTTCCGATAGAATGAAACCCAGGCCGGGGGATTTGGCAGTAACGATCAATTTTCTTCAAGAGGCAGCCATTACCTCTTTGTCCAATGGCAGCAATGTAAAGTGTGAATTGTGTTCTTCTATTCATTGTAAAAGCCCTATTATGTTCATTCCCTTAATGCATTTTTATCCACCTTTCCTTTACCTTCTGTCAAATACATATACAAAATAACTAAAAAAAAAGAAGAGAAAAGTGGTTTTCCATAAAGAGATACATTATCAAACGGAATTGAAAACTATAAAAGTGATGTATATGTATTTATATCTAAGCTTAGACTTGGCTGTACAATGACTGAGAAATCGAGGCTCGAGTCTAGGTCAGGTGTACTAAGTTTTTACTTCCGGGTTTCCACTCGCCCTACACGCAAATGTGGGTACATTTCCTATAAATATAACCTTCCTAATTCCTAATACGATTAGCGTAAGTACATAAGCGTATAACACGAACGGGTAGTAAGACGAGGTGCTAATAAAAAAAAGTCCAAATGTAGTCAATTTTCCCCCAAATGATATATATATATAGTTTATCCACAAGATATTTTTCTCATTTAATTTTCCATTTATTTGAAGTATTAAACGTGCACATTCTGAATAGAATGGTTAGTATAAGAGTACACGACTTATAAACTAACTTAAATCTAGAATGGACACTACAACCAGCCCCTGGCAGTTAATTTATCACTGTGTAAGGGGAAGCACACATTTCACCAGTGACAAATATTTCGGACACGCCAGGAATCGAACATATAATCCTTAGTTCAATGAACAGACACACTACCGATTGAGGTAAAGTGTAGGACAATTTATTTATTTATTTTTTATTTGTTCAGGCTATACGAATATATGATAAACTACTTTAATGGGGGTAAGAATTAAGAAATAAGAATTTTAGAGATAATATACCCGAATTTGCTTGGAAAGAGAGTGAGAAACCATTTAGGAAAATCATCCACAGTAGACCCGATCGGAATTCGAGCACCGATCTCCCCGTCATCAGCAGGCCAGAATAGCATAATAATGACGCCTTAGACAATTTGGACACTGTAGTGGGATACAAGCTGAAACTGTTTATTATAAAACAGTGAAGGAACACAATTTTATCCCAAAAAATCTGACAAAAGCGAAGATTTGGTACTTAGGAACTACTACCCCCTCCCCCTAGTCCCCACCTCCCAAGTCTTACTATTCGTCTGGGCTTTACGCATATGTAATAATTATGTTAATGTGCTACTGGTGGGAAAGTCATAATTTAGAGTAAGTGTACCCGAATTAACGTGGAGGGAAAGTAGAAAACAATTTAGAAAAAATAAACCTAAGTACACCCGACCGGGACTCGAACCCCAATATCCCTGTCATTGGCTGTCTAGTCTATTGCGACAGTGACGCCATATACCATGTGGCCCAAACAGTAGTCTACCCTCGGAGGTTTCGGCTGACCTTGAAAAAACTCTCCAAGTTGTAGCAGTCGTCCAAAGCCATAGAGAATATGGTAGCAAGTTTCCGATCCAAGTCTTCAACTTTCTCCACAAACATTTCGTAGTCTTTGCAGAAACTGTCATCCTCAGGTGACAGCGGGTCATACGTGATGCTGTGGAACACAGCGTAGATGTCGTTAAATTCCTGCCAAACAACGTCACAAAAGTTATTGATCAACTGTGAGCTTCAGAGGATAGATTATTTATTATAAGCATATTTACACCAATGGGTTAGGTTTGAGGATGGGACGTTGCAGTCTAGTTGTCGAATTAATTTTATTTTACTGTTCAATCATTTTTATGTGAGAATTCAAGCCTGTGAAATGAAATTTACGATAAGTACCTACTATAAGAGTTACAAGACTGGATAGAAGGAGAAATGAGAGGGTAAGAAGGAAAATTAAGGAGGAATCAGTGCAGGACAGGATAGAAAAGGCCCGACTAAAGGTACGATTCCCTCAGCGCGTCTCGGGTCTTGCGTTTGCGACCGGACTGGTTTACATAGTTTCTTAGTGGCCAGTTCCTTCGAGGCTATTGCGAATGGAAACCAGAGTGAGCGTCCAGCGTCTCTACATCGGGTCTGCGTCCACACTGCTTCGAGAGAACCACCAGGCAAGCGTGTGTTTTAGTAAAGTTGTATTTAGTTTTGTCATAATTGCTTGCCGACACAGACAATGAATAAAAGTTGTTTACAACAGATACTTAATGAAAGAGTGGTTCAAAGGACCCGCACTATTTGAGGAAATCTTAGGTTCCAGTGGGTCTATTATTATTATTATTATTATTATTATTGTGTTGTCTTTAATTACATGGCGAAATTAAGGCATAAACCTTCTCTTACATTTAACCATATCTTAAGTTAACATTACACTGCATTTATCAATTATTATCATTAAATAAAACACAAGAGACAAGCATTTGAGGAAAACACACACATCAACATAACACATTGCAATGAGATAATCACGTAAGCCTACTGAACCAGCAACTAAAACAGTAATCAACTTGTACAAAGTATCTTTAAATCAGTAGTGGAAACAGAGATAAAATAAAATTAGTAAACATTCTTACACCAAACACGCACACACACATGGATTATGTCGCAGATAAGCTTACATTGATAATAATGGAGGTGTTTACAATTTAGAGACATTTAAATATAAAGGGTGGGTCATCAGTCCGTGTAACAGTTTTATGTTTGATTGGGCTAATTTTGAAAATGGTCCAAGATTCCTCCATATGTAGCGTTTAATGCTATTAAGCTACAAGAAGAAACTAAGTCCACAACTAAACAAGAACGAAACAAAACAAGTGTAGGCTTACCACCGCCCGATTATACTGTGTTGTGGCATCACGTCTCCAATCACACCTCCGCGCACAATAAACTGTGTTCTTAGACTAACTGAGTCTAGCTTGTGGCACCAGGCGTCGCTGGGAATGCCGGGAAAATGTGTGACGTATGTGCTAGAAAGAAACTCATGTTCTGTGGAAAGTTTTGGTTGAGGTGCTTCTCCATCATTCCCGTGCCATCGAGTCGTTCTCTCTCTCTCTGTCATGTGATGTCTTTTCCTTTGTTTTTGCTTCCCCTTTCATCCCCTCTCTGAGCGAGTAAACGAGCGTATATATTGACGTGAGAGCTCAAGAACGTCACTCTTGTCTTGATTTACTCCGAGAACACATCTAGGTGTTCAGTATTAGAAAAGGTAAAAATTCCCTTTTGGACTATGTATATCAAAATTCTATTTCGGCCTAAACTTTA
>CABFWO010000097.1:525404-537060 GCA_902155825.1 Timema genevievae
AAAAAAAAAAAAAAGTAAACCCTACATAAAGATAACGTTTGAAAGTTATCAGAACAACACATTAACATTAGGCTAAATAACCCTTGTTAGTTAAAAAATAAGCACATCAAAATTTAATAAATTGTGATAAAAACACCTCAAGTCCTACAGTATGGCTTGTAATTAACAATCCATATTAATCAAATGTTCAAGAGTTGGTCTGTCTGTCATGAGCATTGCGTGATATCTAACGCACGCAGAGGTCAGAAATTTTAAAATTAGTGGTTCCTCTGCACAAACATGTGCACCTAGAAGTTGGAATTTTACATTTTTGATTAGATTTAGATTTTTAGAATTTGTTAAAAACTGGGTTGGAATAAATAACATTACAAAGTGTTTTTTTCTGTTTAAAGCAAAGAAAAAGATGGACATTGCCGGTTATGCCTTCTGGCATGATATGAAATGGTTTATTATGTTTGACTATTTAATTACTTGAAAAAACACACAAGTATACTTGAAAATTTGATTAAAGATCAATACATTGGTCCAAGAGATGAAAATGATGCTATAATACAGTTTTATATAATATAAACTATACAGAAATAAATTAGAGTAATATTTTTATGATAAAAAATGTTTTTAATCTTGTTATGAATAGAAAGGAAAAATAGAGATATAAATGGATTAATTCTATTATCTGTTTGTCCTTTCTGTGTCCGATTTAATTTTATGTTATTTTGTTTACCAAGCGGGGCGAGGTGCTGTTTTTACGCGACTGCTTAGAATTTCGTCTGTCTGGTGTTAGGTTTCTTTTCCCGCGATTATTCTCAAATGCTTGGACCAATTTAACGAAATTTGGAAGAGACATTGTTTAAAGTTAGGCTAAGCGACATATTAATATGGATTTTCGATATGGTTATCCCTTTCAAGACAGTAGCCATACAAAACATGTTTTATTTAATAATTCATTCCAAGATTTTTTTAGCACTGCAACTTACTACTAGTTCGGGTTATACGCCTATGTACCAATTATGCTAATAGTTTTAGTGATTAGGAAGGCTATATTTAGAGGAAGTGTATCTACATTTGCATGGAGGGAGAGTGGAAAACTATTTTGGAAAAAATCACCTGCTGTACATCTAACTGAGATTCGAACCTCGATCTCGCCGTCATCGGCAGTCAAGTCCACTGAGAGAGTAGCGCGTTAGGCCACGTGGCTACCGAAGCGGGTAATAGTTGAATACATTTCAAATGTTCGCCATATGCCTAAGTCACCTGAGAGGGGGGTGGGGAAGGGATCCTCGTCCAAAGGAGTAACAGAGTCTTCCTGAAGGACGTCGTTGACCTGCGACACCCACTTGATGACTATCGCCTCAATATCACTCTTCATCTGAAGATCTATCTTCTCGCCATTGCTGCGTTGGAAGGAACAGTGGGTCAGAAACAAAATAAATATAGGTAAACCCTAAGACAAGTCTATTGTAGATAGTTCATAAGACAAGTCTACTGTAGATAGTTCATAAGACAAGTCTACTGTAGATAGTTCTTAAAACAAGTCTACTGTAGGTGATCCATAAGACAAGTCTACTGTAGATAGTTCATAAGACAAGTCTACTGTAGATAGTTCTTAAGACAAGTCTACTGTAGGTGAGCCATAAGACAAGCCGACTGTAAATGAGCCATAAGACAAGCCGACCATAGATGAACCATAAGACAAGTCTACTGTAGGTGAGCCATAAGACAAGCCGACTGTAAATGAGCCATAAGACAAGTCTACTGTGGGTGATCCATAAGACAAGCCGACTGTAAATGAGCCATAAGACAAGTCTACTGTAGGCGAGTCATAAGACAAGATACCTGAAGATTAGCCATAAGACAAGCTACCTGTAGATGAGCCATAAGACAAACTGACCGGGGACGATCCATAATTAGACACTCGATTTGAGAAACAATCCGACACCCTAGCTCAGTCGGTAGCGTGACTGTATACTGAGCTAAGGGTCCAGGGTCCAATTCTCAGCATGCCGAAACATTTACCATAGGTGAAATGTGAGTTTACAAATGATGAATCGATGTCCGGGGAATTGATGATGTGCCTGTCCTAGTCTTAAGTTATATTATAAGACATATGAAGCTACGACAGGCCTAGCAGACCAGTAGTGGAAAATATATGGCTTGACTAAAAAACTGACCCGGGCCACAGGCTGGAAACAGTAACGGATGTAAAAATGTTTTAGAAACTGAGCTAGATGTGACAACCAACCCGATGGTATCTCGAATGGACAAACCTATCGACAAGGTCTTGTTCCACTTGGTACACCCTCTCCACGCCAATCGGCATGGGCAGCATGGTCTGCCCACTGATCTTCCCTTGCACCTCGTACACGGCGTTCTTCAGTTCATGTACGTGTTTGATGACGTCATCTGCTGCCACTTTGGGCCATCCCTTGTGGTTCATGGGGTTGGACAACAGAGGGACAAATACCTGGAACAAACCGTTTGTAAATAATCATTTAAAGTCATTCATCACTCTTGAACGAATTAATCAAAGGTTTGGACCAATTTAGGCCCTAATTTCTCACATAAAAATGGTAAAATAAAGGATGGAAAATGGTGGAATAAAATTAAGACAGCCAGAAAGAAAGTTCCTAAAATATTCCTGACCAAAATTAATTAACTAAAATAATAAAAAGGAGCGAATAAAATTAAAGGAATTAAAAGACATTCACTCCATCTAAATGTTTTAAGTAAATTAATTTAGATGGTTTTCTCCACGTCTTAAGGCCAGTTCCATAGTCAGACTTAACTAGTACACCTCAAGTGCGGTGTTACACTAAATACAGGACGACACCTACCTAAATCAGAATAAAATGGCCCAGTCCATTTGAGTTTAGGTAGGTATTGTCTTGTACTTAGTATAGCGGTGCTGGGGGTTCGGGGTTCAATCCTCGGTCCCGGCACAGATTTATCTGATTGCCAAACCCTTCCTTCACCTCTGACAAGACGTGTATTAACAACAACTTGTGAATTTGTGTAATGCCAGGCCTCCACCGTGGTTCGGATCCCACGTTAAACTGTAGGTTCTCCATTTTATCTCACAATCACCCTACCATTACACATTAGTGTAAGTGGATATAACCCGAACGGGTAGTAAGACGTGGTGCTAATAATAATAATTAGTATAGCGCAGCACTTGAGACGTATTAAGTCTGACTATGAAACTGGCCCTTACTAACACTTTGGGTTGTATGCATTAATTAATTACGCTTATGCTTAGGGTTGAGGAAGGTAGAATTCTAGAGGAAACGTATCTACATTGGTATGGTGTGAAAGTGTGCAACCACTGAGGCAAAAAATATTCTCAATACACCCGACAAGAATTAGAGTTCAAAGTTCCCCGTCATTGGTGGTCCAGCAAGAGTGACGCCTTATACCATGCGGCCACCGAAGCGGATACCCTAATTATAGCAAAAACATACAAATGTTCATCTCCGTAGTTCACCTCCTCGACCAAGGTCGCAAGCTCGTCCACAGGTTTGGGCGCCATGTCCCCAAACACCAGTCTCCTGCGGAAATTTTCCCCCGTGATGGTTTCCTTGTCCCTCTTGATGAAGTACACCGCCTTGTTCCGTATCGACGCGGGGAACCCGAGCACTGGGATCAGTTGCCCCGCCGGATTCAACGTCATCACTAGCACCTCGTCGGCGACGCGACCGTTCAGAAAGTCCATTAAGATTTTCTGAAACATTACAGGATATGTTGGCTCTGGTTGGTGTTCGGGTGGAATTACCAGTAAAATATATAAATTAATATTCCATAGTTTCTTTTAGTAATTAGTTTAGAGTAGACCAGGCTACCAGCCTTGATCGTACCCACACCCATGACAGTAATCGCTGCCTGCGGTAAGGATGCTGTACCGATGTATGTGGAAAAACTCGTATGGATATTCAGTAATGAATGGGTGCTGAAGGAGTGTGGTTTGAAGGGTAACCCAATAGGGCAATGTGAAAGAAGCGTCTTACGTTGGTTTGGGCATGTTGAGAGGATGAGTATGGATCGTGTGACATAGCAAATATATGAAGGTAGAGCGTGTGGATCAAAAGGAAGTGGTAGGCCATGTAAAACTTAGCTAAATGTGATAGACGAATGTGTGAAAAAGAGAAACATTAAGAGTTTACAGAATAAAAGAGCATGTATGACTCTGTGCATGGATGTTGTTGAAGCGAAGCTAGTGTAAGGATAGGGAAGTGTGGAGAAAGTTAGTGAGGATGTATTAAGTACGGAGTAGTTGTTTTTTAAGCTATACGCACAATTTCTTGCCTACTTCAGAGGGGAACTGCGTGATTAGGTATGTATATATATGTATATGTATGTATATGAATTTACCTCATATTCTTATTTGTTAACATAAACAAAGAACCGTCATAAATAATCCACGATGCATCACCATACCTGAGACACAAATCTCCAGACACCCAGAGAGAAAAAAAGCATACCATCTAAACCGAAACCCAACGCTATCGCTCATTTTCAACAATTATCCACTAATCACAGGGTAATTTACTAATATATGTGTAATTTTCTCACAGCACCATCTCATCGGTTTCTCTTCATACGTTTCACCCTCATATCATGAGGAGAAGAGATCGTGGATGTAGAAAAATTCAAACTAATACTTCCAAACCGGTTAGCCGCTTCTGACCAGAAAGTCCGAAATAAGGCAACAGCAGAAACGATATTCGACACTGCTTTGGGCAAAGGGTGTTAAACCGAGATCCAAAATACTGTTACTAACATTCTTAGATTACCCCAAAGCTTCCAGGACTACATAAACGAACAAGACCGGAAAAGAAACGTTCGTTCCCTCCACACTTGCTCCTTACAATCTATTACCGACCAGCCCAGGAGCCCATCGACGATTTTAACCTCCCAAAAGTCGCACTCATCCGCCGACTACTGCCCGAACTCGACTAAACCAGCTCAAGTGGCCTGCTCAACAAGTCGACTAAATCATACATCTCATTTCTCGTCCAAGATCGTAAACAATTCATCATGTACTAGCAACCAACATATCATACAAAATATTGTCTCTTCATTTATTTGAGGTACTTAATGTTCATTTTCTGATCCGACTGATTACATCAGCACACTACTTATAAATTAACTTAAATCTAGAGTGGATACAACATCCATCACCCTGCCTATAACTTATCACTATAAGCCCACATTTTTCGACCATGTCAGGAATCTAACCCGAGACGCTAGATGTAGATAGACACGCTACAAACTGAGCTGAGGTGTTGAACTAATCATCCCTCATAATCACTTATCAAAATCATGTCATAATATTATTAGACCTGAAGGATGAGGATTTCTCATTGATTGGTAATCGACACCTTCCAATTACTCCGAACAAGCTAATGATTAAAAAAAAAGTGTTTTCCTTCCTTATCACGAAAACTACCGCCAATTGAACATACAATAATAAAGTCCCACTTTCGAAATTTTGAGTAATCAGATTGAACACTTCTGTGGACTAGTGGTCAGAGTTCCTAGATACAGATCCAGAAGTCTTGGGTTTGAGCCCCGCAGTTTACAGATTTTTCTGTGAAGCAGTGGATCTCATTCCGATAACTGTGTGTTAAAAAACTAATTCTAGTACAAAAAACCGTTATTATTAAAAAATATATACTTATTAAACACGAATGCCTTATAATTACTCTAAAATGCATAAAAATAAATGAAAAATGACTAAAAATGCCTATAAAATGAAAAAACCAAGAACATATAAAGAATATAAAGAATTCCGAAATGACAATTTTTTTTTACAGAAAATGACATATAAAGTAAACATTTTTAAAACCAGAGGTTCATGAACAAATTTATGTAAGCTACTTATTATAATTGTATTTGGTGAATAAAAAAAGATGACATCATCAAAATGTGGTCCCTGGTTATAGCTCATCGTATCGGTACTGGCCCTTCACTTACCTCCAACTCCTCAGTACTGGCCCTTCACTTACCTCCAACTCCTCGGTACTGGCCCTTCACTTACATCCAACTCCTCAGTACTGGCCCTTCACTTACCTCCAACTCATCAGTACTGGCCCTTCACTTACCTCCAACTCCTCAGTACTGGCCCTTCGCTTACCTCCAACTCCTCAGTACTGGCCCTTCACTTACCTCCAACTCCTCAGTACTGGCCCTTCGCTTACCTCCAACTCCTCAGTACTGGCCCTTAACTTACCTCCAACTCCTCAGTACTGGCCCTTCACTTACCTCCAACTCCTCAGTACTGGCCCTTCACTTACCTCCAACTCCTCAGTACTGGCCCTTCACTTACCTCCAACTCCTCAGTCGCCAACATCTTGGTCCACCTCTCTTGTTTGAGCCTCATTGTTTTCTGAAGGTACTCAAACATGAAAGTCAATCTCAAGTCTTCCTCCTCTTCTTTCTTTTCTGGTGAAGCTTCCCCCATTTTTCTCCTTTTCTCACTTTATAAATAAAAAAAAATTTGAAAATTTTATCAGGGTTAGACACATATTGTCATAGGGGTGTGCGAAGGTGAAAGGTGAAGCGAAACTGGAAATATTCGAAGGGAAGTCGAATTCGATGGGATAAGGTTTATGTTGTCACACGCAGTAATACTATACTTTTGATTTTTAAATAATCCACTAAATGCAATTAGGTAAAATAAGGGTTTATAGAGAAAAATCCAAGCAAAAAACATTAATTATATGCTGACATATTACATGAATTTAGCCATACTTACGTAATAGTAGAGATGTGAGAAGGAAAATTTCCCTTATATTTTTTTACGGAAAATTTTCAATTTTTATTTATGAAAAATGATTTAAATTGATTAAATGGAACTATAATGTAATCGAGATATAAATATCCCAAATGTCAACGTTTATACTTAAGATTAATTTCTCCTAAGGGCTATAACACCAAAAACATCATCAAACGAGTTTCGGTGGCCGCACGGCTTAACGCGCTACTCTCGCAATAGACTAGACTGCCGTTGACAGGGAGATCGGTATTCGATACCAGTCGGTTGCACTGAGGGCGGTTTTCCCTAAAAGTTTTCAACTTGCACGGGTGCAATTCATTTAAATTCAACCTATCTCATCCCTAACAAATTAGCGTAATTCGTACATAGACGTTAAACCCAAATGGGTAGTAAGACGTAGTGCTAAAAAAAAGTAATAGAGAAACAAATGAATGCGAGCCTTTGTCGACCCGCTATTTTCATAAATCATACTTCAATATTTATCATCAATAAATAAATTAAAATAATCTTAAGGTTGGCCCAACATTTGTCTCCCCCCCCCCTTATTCTCCGTGCTTCCTGTTTACCCCTCCCTCCTTCTTATAACCCATTCGTCTCTTAACACACTATATTTTGAAGTACNTATTCTCCGTGCTTCCTGTTTACCCCTCCCTCCTTCTTATAACCCATTCGTCTCTTAACACACTATATTTTGAAGTACAATAATCTCTAGGTGCCACCTCAACGATTTAACCCCTCCACCACAAGCTGCCACTGCGGAAAGTTTTCCCATTTGAAATTTTCCGGATTTTTTTTTATCTCTACGTTATAGACGTAATTTATTCACTAGTTGGTGTTAAAATACTGTTCAAACCCAATATCATTGTTGAGGTAACTGCAGCTCTTATGGAGGAAAGCCTTATATCATCTCTCTCTTTCAGTTAACTGTGTCAAATATCCTCGCTCTCAAGTATAGTCCAGGAATATCGCCGAAAAAAACAGGTAGGTACACCCGGACAAAATTCGGAGAAAGCAGAAAATTTCAGGATCGACTCAGAATTACATGTACATGCTTAGCAATAGATCAAAAGCCCGAGGTTTAGCTTTTTTGTGTGTGTTCAGCCTTCTTCTATTTTTTTCCCGCTTTCAAATAATTTTTAGGTATTTATTGACTTTTTGAATTTTGGGGTCTTCTAAAAAAGATCCAACCCTCGGACTTTAGGGGACTTTTTATATGTTGAAAGGCATGCAATTATGAGTCGATCCTGAAATTTTCAGCTTTCTCCGAATTTCGTCCGGGCTATTTGCTAATAATCCTGGGCTATCATGTCTGAGGGTGGTGCTCTGGGGTATGAAGGAGATAATGTCTACATCGGCGAACCAGCGTTGCAAAACTTTTCTTATATTTGAGGGGAAATTTTGACCACACAAAAACGATAGATAGCATGACAACGCTGTTTCCCAATAGTAGCCGTGCATTTCCCCCAGCATTGATATCCAGTGTAGTAGCTGTTTTAAAAATGATTATATGTTAATAAGTCACATTTAATTAAATATTTCAAATAAACATGTTTATAATATATCGAAGTTTTATTCTTCAGGTGAAATGTTTCAAAGGCGATGTCGAACCCGAGAACGAGATTTGAGCTTTGACTGAAACAATTCGAAACCTCACACAATCGTTACATATTAACAATTAAAATAATACTTATTAATGTTATTAGTGTGTTCAATACCAGACACAATCTAGGGGTTAAGGATTTGGAAGGTAGCCTTAAAGAAAAGCACCCACATTATTATGAAGAGAGTATGCAAAACCAATCTGAGTTTAATCTGCTTAGATTAAAACCTTGATATCTTCATCACAGGCAAACCCAGTCTTTAGCGAGATCGACACTTTAGACCACGTAACAATCTATAGTATGTGCGTGTACAGCGAGCCCGGCCAGGATTCGAACCCGGATCACCCCATTAACGATGTCCAAGTGCAACGCAAATCTAACGCCTTAAAACTTTAGGTCACACTTCCATGAGTTAGAGAGAATTTTTTTTTGCATATTGTCTTACTACTCGTTCAGGATATAGGCATAGCATGTACTGAATATGATTATGGGTAAAGTGATGAAGGTTGAATCTAGATGAAGTGTACCCACATTTGTGTGAGGGTAGAGTGGAAAATAATTTTGCAAAAACACCCTCAGTACAACCGACCGGGATTCTAACCTTGATCTTCCCGTCCTCGGAAATCCGTTCTATTGCTAAAGTGACGCCTTAGACCATTCGGTCACGGAAATGTTAGCTGCTTTTAGACACAGGAGGACTATTATCTCCTTTGAACATTTCAAACTGATATCAATTTACATTTTAATTCCATAGTTCAATGTGTTTTATCAGTGAAATTCAGTAGCTTACAATTAACACTTGTATCACAGCTAATGCAATTACACGGGATTAACGAAACGCATATCTAAAATTAGACGTTAATGAAACTACCCACTCAAAATGTGTGTACCCAACTATCAAAACTGTTCATTGGTACAACTATTTTAAAAACACTAAACAATCATGTGAGTGCTTTAATAGTAATTGCCATAGTTTCACTAATATTTAACGTTTAACTAATTTCGAAGAATTAATTTTACTAACAAGTCTACCTACCTTTGTAATTCGCGCTTATTTCACTCACTTAGTATACCAATTCTTTTAAAAAAACACACATTATTATTAGATTACAATTTCTTTAAAATAACTACATTTTCAAAGATAAAAAACATTTTAAATACGTGTTTGAATAAAAGCGTACAATAGTTCGTTACCATGGTGAAGTGTAAACAGCAACTCTCGAACCAATATACACTTACATGACGGACAAGGCTATAAATGTATTGATCCTTGGAGTGCCAGGCGCGAACTTAACCTGTGGCGCGGCTAACGGTTCAAGTGGAGAAACTAATGCCTCACCTGCTAGTTACGGACTTGAAATGTGATCGAAAGAGAGCGGTAAGGATTTTAGTTCTGCGAGCCGCTGTAGTTTAGTAGCAGTGGCATTTTGTTCTGGATTTCTTCACTGCAATAAAGTAACCAAAGAGAATATAGAAACTAGAGCCTGTATAATAGATCTATTACCTCTCGACAACTTGTACTTAACCATTTCATTTACCTTATACCGGACAACATTTCTCTTTGGCTAGGCCATAATTCTTAACCATTGCACATGCGCAGACTTTTATTACTAGTCAGCGCATGCGTGGCCACTCCCCTTTGACATGGACTTGACCAATAACTCCTTTTCCATGAGCTCATTACGTCATTAAAGTCAAAAGTGTTAGGGTTTGCTGTATAATATTGTTATTCCTATATGCGTAGTCTAGAAGTATCAAGTCTGTTCTATCGAAGTGTATAAAGGGAAAGCCTAATGCGGTCAGCATTGATAACATTTTATTATATTATAAGTGTTATTTTATAGGTATTGATAATATGAATTAAGAGTTACAGATGAAACTAGCATGTCTTGACTTATGAACACGTGAAAGTAAATCCAGCAACTTTTATAGCTATCAAATTACTATGAAGATTTTAACTGTAGATTAAGTTTAAAAATCATAGAGAGCTTGGATCCCCCAACCATTGCAGCAAGGATTTATTTTTAACATATGTTTTGGGACAACAATTGGAGGCAGGGGTGTTATTTAGGGCTATACTGTTTAGTTTTGTATTATTGATACGTATAATATTTCTGATAATTTTGGTAATTGAGTCACATATTTCCTCTCTTACCTCGTTCTACTTTCCATACATACCTGCGCAGATCTTAGGACATTCCCAAGACAAGTCAAACCGGGTACGGTAAGGAGGTGGGGGGCCTTGATACCCACTAATATTTCCCATATCTACGATTCTGTGTCGTTAAAAAAATGTTTAATTGCTCTTGAGAATCAACATAGGTTGTGTATCCTAAAGTACTCAAATTTGACCAAGGAGTTATGATTAGGGATGTGAGAAAAGTATCGATACTTTACTTATATCGATATATTCCTTTCGATACTAGTATATTTTACTCGATACTTTTACCGATATTAGTACTCACACTCCGGTATCTGATTGGTATCGAAAGAAGCAACTTTTTGGTGATCTTCCCTCATGTTTGTATTAAATGTTTACTATGGTCAAAGAAGGGCACAAAATAAATTGAAAAAATATATTACTAATCCTATTTAGCTATTAAATAACTTTCCATCAGCTTAATTTTCATTACTAATCATATTAAGATATTAAATAACTTTTCATCAGCTAAATTTTCATATACATTTTGAAGGCCGGTATGGTTAAATCTTTTATAATATTCCTTATACAATATTATCTATCATACCTTCCAAGTTCCAACACATAAAATAGACGTGATAAACCTAAATATACTATAATATGGTTAAATCATTATAATTTTCAGTGTTTAAATAAATATGAAAATACAGATATTATTATTATGATTATTATTATTATTATTACTATGCAAATTTAGGAATAATTACTTGATTTTAAAAATAATAATTTCCAGATTAAAATTTCGATACCGAAACTTACTGTTATCGATATTTTTCTTTCGATATTAGTACGAAAATGATATTTTTCTTCCGATACTTTAAATGAGTATAGTATCGATACTTTTCTTTTGATATCACATCCCTAGACGATCCCCAAGCGAAAACCCTTAAGATATTTTATATCGCTCCCTTCCTTCCATTGTGGGTTTCCATAATATATACAGGTGAATACAGGAAAACAAAATTGACTCCCCTTATAATTTTGTTTTAAATTAGACTTAATATTATTATTAGCACCGCGTCTTACTACCCGTTCGGGTTATACGCACTTACGCTAATGTGCAATGGTAGGGTGATTGTGAGA
>CABFWO010000098.1:8335-32771 GCA_902155825.1 Timema genevievae
GGGGGGGGACGGATTACGTTGTGTCGAGCTAGGTTGAATAAAAATGCGAAGGGGAAGGGCCAAATAACATTATGCCCATGTTAAGCTAGGTTGAGTATGAAACACGAAGGGAAAATGGGGGAAGATGGCGTTATGTTTAGATTGAACTAGTTTAAGTAAAAATCACTCAGAGGATAGAGGGGTGGGAGATCAACGTATATATAAAACAATTAAATACATTAAAGCCTTAGGATTTACAAAAATATATTGTATGACAAAATAGTAAGTTAATATAGAAGAACACTGCAATGTGTATATTTTAGTATCCCTGAAAACATAAATAGAAACAGTCAGTGTAGTGAGTATGACAAAATTTACAGGACTTTACCAAAGACGTGACATCTGAAATAACTAGCGCTAATAAATTAATTCATATTTTCACTATGTCAACATTATCAACTAATTCTTGGTAAGCTTTATCAACACACGTATGATTTAAATGATTTTTTACTATGGTTGTTCAAAGGAATGTTTTACTATCCGTAGAATTCAAAATAATCTTCCAATGGTTGCAGATATACATGGGACGGTGGATAATAATCTTCCAGTGGTTGCATCTATACATGGGACCACGGATAGTAGTCTTCCAGTGGTTGCATATATACATGGGACCACGGATAGTAATCTTCCAGTGGTTGCAGATATATATGGGACCACGGATAGTAATCTTCCAGTGGTTGCATCTATCATGGGACCACGGATAGTAATCTTCCAGTGGTTGTAGATATACATGGGACCACGGATAGTAATCTTCCAGTGGTTGCAGATTTACATGGGACCACGGATAGTAATCTTCCAATGGTTGCAGATATACATGGGACCACGGATAGTAATCTTCCAGTGGTTGCATCTATACATGGGACCACGGATAGTAATCTTCCAGTGGTTGCAGATATAGCCATGGGACCACGGATAGTAATCTTCCAGTGGTTGCAGATATAGCCATGGAACCACGGATAGTAATCTTCCAGTGGTTGCAGATATACATGGGACCACGGATAGTAATCTTCCAATGGTTGCAGATATACATGGGACCACGGATAGTAATCTTCCAGTGGTTGTAGATATACATGGGACCACGGATAAGTAATCTTCCAGTGTTTGCAGATATACATGGGACCACGGATAGTAATCTTCCAATGGTTGCAGATATACATGGGACCACGTATAGTAATCTTCCACTGGTTGCAGATATACATGGGATCACGGATAGTGATATTCGGATGATACTTAGCTCAGAAAATAGCAGTTTCTTTGTTTCAGGGTGCATCTTTCTTTGAATTTATTTTCAAAGTATTTAACATTATTTGAAAATTTGATTGACTTTTCGATACATTCCTTTTCTATTTTAAGCTTTCTTTGCCCCATTGTTTCTAAATTCAGATATAGTTTAAGGATAATTTTAACTCCATGATGCTGGAGATAATCAGAAAACTCTTTTCAGATTGAAAATACTTTTCAAACCCAGGCTGTTCAAGTCTCTATTCTCTTTCATTAATAATGTTCACTAGAGATTCCTAATAAATTTTTCTGTAATTTTACTCAGGTGACTCAAGAACGTGAATAGAATCGGTACTTGTCTTCTTAACTAGGCTTTTAGGTTTTCTCTCTCTTAGGACTTACGGTCCATTATTTCCATTCTTTATTCAACCTCTTGCTAAATACTAACAAATTAAATATCTGATATCTTGCTTTTTAGACATTGTAATACCGCAATCACAGATTTATTTGCAACAACTATGGTCTGAGTCGAATAATACTGAGATTCCCAGTCAAAGAAAACACCACACGTCTTAAATTTCTTCACAACAAACAACACACACATTCCCTTTTGAAATATTACCCCAAAGTCCACAAGCCTTGAATAAAAACGGAGCAAACTCAAACACGCTAGCGTGTATGGATATAAACAATTTACTATGTACAATAAACAGATCTCGAAAAAGTTAATTTCTATCATTGGCACCCTTTTATGGACTATAGGTGGTGCATATGTCGATCATGTGGAGAACAGATTTAAATGATTTAAACTTACAAAGGTAAATGATTCGCCAAATATTTCGTTCACAAAACCTAAAACTTTGACCGATATATTTTTTTCATTTTGCTTTTTCAATGCTTTACTTAAACTTTTATTTAATCTCATCAAGACTTTTAGTATATTTTGACATTGTGGTATGTTACATAAAAATAATAAATGCGAGTTCTGAATAAAGGAAGTCTAACCAAGTTCGTTTAGTGTAAACAGTTTTTACAAAACCCAAACCCCCCCTTCCCAACATAATTAAACATTGGGGGAGGATAATGTAGCCATGCCTCGCTTCCCCCCCTTCACCCAGTTCCATCACTTAAGGTAAAGACTGGCATCAAACCTGAAATATTATTTATTAGCTTCTACTAATAATTTATACACATATTTCTTCAGCATAGCAATTATATTTCTTTAAGTAGTGGCTCAGCTTTTGTCACAAAAACGATATGTGGGCCCATTTGGCTTGAATATGATATGGGTAAAATGTTTATGTTAAGGACTTGTTAACTCAGGAAGAAGCATTTGAATTAGTTGAAAGTAAATTTAAGTAAAAGTGATGTTCAGGCCTAATCTCTAGAACACTTTGGGATTTAATAGGTTTATTGTACTAAAAGAAAAAATAATGAGAATAATAAATGCAACATCTATTAGCTTACATACCAAATGTTGCTACAATATCTTAGGGGATTTAATCTTCTCCCAGCAATTTGAATATATCTTATTGATCTCGAGATGTATATGTAAATTAAAAATTATATGTAGTTTTTTACTAAAAAATCTAAATTAATTACCTTTTAAATTAACATTATCTACTTCTTTCATCATAACCTGTCTTAAAACCTAAGTGCCCATTCAGTGAGTCAGCTTTCCCACTCACGATCCGACATGGGAATAAAACTCAGACAACTAAATATCCAAACACATCAAGTGTAAGAAAGATATTTTTACAGTTGTATTTTATCTAATTTGGTTCTTGGAAACTCTAAATGTTGGCCAAGGCCAGTACCAGGGAAATGCACTTGGTTGGGGGGTCAACTAGATCGGCGGAAAAATGGTCCTTCATTTAGACCAGGTAAAAAAATGATTAGAATATCTGCCAAGTGTAATTAATTTGTTTGGTTTTTCTATATTATTTCCTACTATACTTTCACGCAGGTGTTGGTAAATTTCCACCAGATTTTACCATAATCATCATCATCACCCCTGCTTTAATATAGATTTTATTTTGGTTTCAATTTCCTTATACATTTGTCCTGACATCTTATTTTACTATAAATCAGGACTTTTTCTGCTCTGTTCATATTAAATATGCCTTCTGTATAGTTAATCTAAAAATTTTACACATAAACTTTCTGGAATATAAACATATACTACTACTAAAACTACTTGTCCTGTTATTGATCATTACCAATTTACCTCGACCTGTGCCTGTTAGCAGCTCAGTCTACTATATATCTATACCATTATTTAATTAATGATAACTTACAACTATACTTGTCCCGCTTTCCCTATTGAAGTTATTTTGACTATATACATATTTTTTTTCCTTTTGATATGCCTGCTTTGGACTTAAATCTAACTTAACCTAAATTATACCTAGTGCCGTCGTCTACACATTCAGTTTATATCATTTACTTGGAGGGAGTCACTTTTTCTTTTTCTACTCTGGTCACTTCCTAGCGTGGCCAGTCGACATCCCTGGAGTTCTCGATAGCTCCAACCCAGCATCACGCTTGTTTCCAAGCGAGCAGGGCTCTTCGAGTAAGGAACAACTTCCGACCCCTGCTCTATATGTGTATATACGTGTATATGCGGATAATCCGGACTGGAGGTAAAAAGTGGAGCAAAACAAATAAATAATGATTATGAGGATAACCCCTTCGGTGGCAGCATGGTCTAAGGCGCTACTCTCACAATAGACTAGAGTGTAGAAGGCGGGGAGAGCAGCGTTCGATCCCTGTTGGGTGTAATGAGGGAAGTTTTTTTCTTAAATGATTTGCCACTCTCCCTCCACGTAAATGTGGGTACACTTACTCTAAGCTAAACCTTCATTAATCACATAGGCGTACAACCCGAATGGTTAATAGGATGCGGTACTAATAGAAAAATAAATATTGGGTCAAATCTGTTACAGCTGTACTAGGGAGAACAAAGAGGTTGATAAAACCTGATTTTCACTTATATTCACTCATCATCTCTCCACGTTACTGAGCTGTATTTTATCAAGCTTACTTATATCCATCCAAATTATAATTACGTTAATAACCTTTTGTTTACTTACATCCATTACTATCTACAGTCTGTGGCCTTGGTCAATTTGTTATTCAAGCCATATATCTTCCACTACCGGCTGGCTAGACCTGTCGTATCTTCATATGCCTTATAATCTAATTTAATGCTAGAAAAGGGACAACTTCCAGTCCCCGGTCGATAATTTATCGATGTAAAAGGGTAAAACCATATTTCAGCAATGCTACATTTTTCAGCCATCTCTGAAATCGAACCTGGGACCCTTAGTTCAGTAGGCAGACATGCTACACCCTGAGCTAAGGTGTCAGATGTTAAATTTGTATGTAGTAAAAAAAATAATTACTTTTGTAACGTTGGTTGGATTCCCATTTTCGGAATGTGAACTATTGAAATGTAAATACAGCACTACCAAACTCAAGGTTTCCATTGGATGGTTAGTTTCCCTTCTATCTTCATAATTATGCAAATTGATTATAAATCATTTGAGCTGAAATTTTGCTTAGTCTATCACTGTTGTGAATTATCGTTCATTTGCCAAATTTTAATTCTCAACTAACAATTGACTTTAAAAATTCAATGGAATAAATATATAATGTACTTACTGTTGTCAGATAAATATCTTTATTGTGATGGTTTTCGTCACTAATTTTGATTGGATTGTGTGTAGTATTTGTTGGAAAGAGTGTCCATAGATTCATTATCATAGATTCCAATGAAAAACCATTCACACTAATCAAAACATTAAAGAACACTAGTAAAATCACTACAAAATACATTTTAACTATTCAAACTCTTGAAAAATTCTCAAAATTTCAAATGAATCCGGTCAATAGAAAGCGTTTAAATAAATAAATATTATATTACACCACTTAGATACGCTTTTTATAAATCCCTATTAAAGTAATTTTAAATTTCAACGCTCATACTTTACAATCAAATCACTGCAAACACACTAAAGTGCAAACACACTAAAAGTTTACTCAAAACTAAATACTACTCATGGAAAGGTTGTTTTGTGTCTACAAGTTATCCTTCACTTGGTGTCATTATTTAATTATACTCTAGGGCCTTGAAAAATAAGGTAAGAGGTTAACTATTACAATCAAATGTGCCATTAATTTGAAACTAAGCTATTTATAAATATAGTTTTCTGGTGTTAACTTATGTTTTTATTGTGTGTCCCTAAGTTGAATCATAACAAAATTTATTTTAAAGTCATAGGCCTATATAGTCATCTAACAAACAATTTTATTAGTAAATTTACTATTTAGCAATCAAACAACGAGTTATAAACATTTTACTAGTCAGAATTTAAGTAGAATTGTATATATGTTCTTTCCCACTACGCCACACTACCAGTTTAGGCTATACACATTTATACAGGATGAGTCGTTTTTGGTCTCCGACCAGGAGGTGATTCCTTATGAAAAAAAAAAGTATGAAATAAGGAGGAATTTCTCCCATAAGTGAACCCCGACTTCTCCGTCACTAGAAAACCAGACTCAAAGAAATGAACATTTAGACCATATGCTCACCGAGCACGGGAAATTTTTATATTTCTTTATAAAAAAAACTTTATTGCATCACCCTGAAATCGAGCCATAGTATTCGAATCGAGAAAACTATATTTGTTTCGTTTAAGAGCTATGTACCATTTGAAAAGCGATGCTATACATTTTCTATATTTACTTTTAAATTTAAAATGTAAAGTAAAAAGATGTAATTTTCTTAGTTAGGTAAAGTAGAACTGTATTGTTAAAAATACATTTCTCACTAATAATTTCAGTTACATAAATTATTATTCTAAAATCAATCGAAATAATTGTATATAGATATTCAAGCTAAATTAAAAATTATCTAAAATCCAATGTTAAAACACAAGTGTTTTGGAAAATTTATAAATAGATCACAGTGTATTAATCTAAAGCTTTGTACTAATTAATGTTTAAAACCAAACATATTAGTTTAAAGTTATTTCTTTATGTGCTGTTGTGACTTAAACCTTAGTTTACAATCACGCTATTGGTAAATTATGAAGACTAGTTTAAAGATCGTTAACTTCGTTTTTACGTGGAAAGATTTAAGAATATTTTTTGTACATACTGTCTAGAGATATTTAATGACAGTTCTCTAATCACACATAATAACGCTCGTATGATATGTGGTCTTAATGTACTTATAATATAGTTATCAGAAATGAAGAAATATTTTATTGACGTGATTGTTTCCTTAAGAAAATGCGATCATTCTACGTAGAGCATTTTCAAATTTTTCTCTCATTAATTTCATTTGTTTGAAGTATTTAACGTGCACCTACTTAACCTAGTGATTATATTAGTACATATCA
Organism: Timema genevievae; assembly: GCA_902155825.1. Lineage (NCBI taxonomy): Eukaryota > Metazoa > Arthropoda > Insecta > Phasmatodea > Timematidae > Timema > Timema genevievae. The sequence continues at coordinate 15,004 of CABFWO010000098.1, forward strand.
AATTAACTTAAAGCTATAACATACACATCAGTCAGCCCTCGGCTGTTAATTCATCACTGTGAAAGGGAAGCACGTATTTACCAATGATACTTTTTCAGCCATGTTAGAAATCGAAGCTGGGAGCCTTAGCACAGTAGACATTGCAAGAGTAGTGCTTTAGACGATTCGGATACTGATGTAGGTAATGTATAGTTAAAAACAAACACATTTACATAATATTTTTAGTCTAGTGTTTGTTACGCTACATTGAATTTATTTATTTTCTAAAAGGATTTTATTTTGACTAAATATATTAAATTGAAGGTAGCATTTGTCAGGTGGAAATAAAAACTGTAAAAATAACTCTCTATAATAGCTAGTGGTTAGAAAATTATGTAAAGTACTTGTCCATAAGTTACGATTTCATCCTCCGTGAATATATAGGCTATTTCATTTTTAAATATGCCTATATATTCTATATGTGACTTATTAATGTCCATAAACTGGTGACAGATAATGTATTAAAGATAGTAACTTTCATATTAATTATTTCTATAGTATTTAATAGTGATGTATTTTTTAATAATTTTAAAATTTGTTATATTTTTTGCGCTAACGGCACTATTGTTTCCGATTGACAGAACAAATCAATCTTATAACTAACCTATTATCTGGCTTAAACTATTTTTAAAACTTTCGAAAGACTATTTTAAATCTAACTATACGCAATTACTTGGAGATAAGCCAACTTTTATTTTTCCTGGGGTGGAAATAAACAAAAAGTTAGGATCGCATTTCTTCCTTTACTGGTAAATTTACGTATATGTGACTATAATATGCGTGCATTATTATTCATCTTTACAGACGACAAGATTATGCATAGCCTACTACCCAAACCTTGCCTTCTACCATACCCCCATTTGTTATTTCCGGTCTGCTTGCTTTAATAGTTATTTGATAACATTCACTAGGGTGCAGAAATTTACATTTCTCGCCTTTAAATTTTGCATTTTCCTAGTTTCAAAAATTCTAACTTTTTACATCAAGAGGGTTTTCCAACTTAGTTTAAAATTGTTCCATCAATAAAAAATATTAGAGCTAACACAGGGTTGATTACATCGAGTTAAATAACTCTCATTTTATGTTTAATATATGTTTAAAGTATTTTTATTTATTTTTTAAAAGGATAAGTTATGTACTACGGTGTTTATATTGAGACATAATTTCCAAAATTATTTTCCTGTTTAATGGATATGGAATGGAGTAAAGTTTAACGTCTAATTGAGATTTTCTAATCGGAGGTGTGGGAAGAGTACTTATAAAATGTGATTTTGGAAACGTTACCACACTAAAATATTAAATTTTACTTGGTAAATTAAAAAATCTGTATTTGAAATATTATTAATATTTATTTCCCTCCCTCCCATCCTTCCTTCCTCATTATCTTCCTTCTCTATTTATTTATAACCTCTACCTTTTTCTCTCCCTTTCTCTTTGTGTATTATATTATTATTATTTCTATCACCTACCTTTTCTCAATTTGCTATATATTTCTATATGTTTATGCATCTCTCAATTTTGTTAGTACCCGTCTCTATCCATTTGAAATTTATTAATTTGTTTTCCATCCCTTTCTCATTATATAAGTTTTTAAATATCTCTATTGCTCACTTATTCTCCAATTCTCTCTATACATTGATGCAACCTTAAAGTTATTGGCTTCTGAAACCACACTTAAAGCTAGCTTCGAATCACGTATACATCACGTACCTTTCATCACATAAATACTTAATAAATGTTGACCCCACCAGCATTCAAACCAACACAATGGGTCAGTTACAGACTTTGCATGCCTCAAGAGTGGTGCTATACTAAATACTCGATGACACCTTCTTAGACCAGAATAAGATGGACCAGTTTCATTTGAAAAACTGGTCCATTCCATTCTGGTATAGGTACAGTAGGTGCCATGCTGTATTTTGTATAGCATCGCACTTGAGGTGGACTAAATCTGACTATGTAATATTGACTCATTGACTCAAAGGAGGCTAGGAGCATAATAATTTAGCGACATTCATGAAGTGGTAATTTTAAAGAGTGTGAAATATTAAAGTTTTGGTTATTTTTATTTAAGATGCCCAATACACCATCCTGGCAAAACTAGCACAGCAAATCTTTTGTCGTTGTTTTACTTTGCCCCACGCCTTGCTAGTTGTCCAGCCCATAAGAATATAACTACAGTAGGCTAGTGATAAGACAGGTAGAGGGAGTAAATTCACCTTTGTGTCTAGGAAGGGTGGAAAGATATTTAGGTAAACATATATTCGCCTAACCCCCTGCCAGGATTCCAGTCCCGACCTTACTGTCACTAGAATAGGGCCTACCAAAATATGTGGACTTTACATTGAGTCCACGTGCCCAGAGTGCAGGTTGAGCCGGTGATCACATGTAAAGGTCGTCAAACTCACACTATATTGAATTATCTGGGCGAGGTTAATAGATTTTCAAATACCGGCCCGATGTATTTGGGGTGGTTTTTCAACTAATATTAGTCACCATTGCTTTCCCAAACCCTCTTCACTCTTTTGTGGGTCCATTTTCTTTTAAACCTATGTCCACTTCTCTACCACTACCTTAAATCAAGTTGTTAATGGTCTTTATTTTAAACGTGTTGGTAAAACAAATAATTTACACCCAATGTCACCGTTGATAGGACTGCAGATAGTGTGAAAAAAAACCATATATTTACTCTCTCTCATTTAACTGTTGCCAAATCTCCTCGCTTTCATTTATGTCTGAAGATTCTTTGCTCGGTTATGAAGGAGATACTGGCAATAACGCTGTTTCCCAATATTAGCCTTGCAGTTCCTTCAGAGATGATATCTAGTTTAGCCAAGCTACATATTAACTGATCAAAAACGAATGCTCTACTGGGTGACGTCTCAGCACATTTAACTCTTAACATATAAGTTTAAAATATGTTAATAGATGATGTTCGAATTTGTATGCTGCATTAGAATAAAATAGATTGACAGTGTGAGTAAGTGTCCAACATCATGACGTGTGAAACTTAACAAATATATAGGAAAACCCCATAAATTGTATTTTGTGTTGTATTTCACAGTTTAATTAAATAACTCGAAGTTAGATTCTGTCCTATATTTAATTTTCAATGACGTTTAAAACTAAAATATATAGGCCACCTATTTATGAGGAGTTGGTTTTTATCAAACAGCCTCTTTATGCTAACCAGGCAATAAAATGTTTAAGTTTAGGTTTAGGTTTAACACCATGTTTTACTACCCATTTGTGCTATACGCAATCACATATTTAAATAAGCATTTATACCCAAGCCCAACTTTATGGAGAGAGCTTTAGAGCTAGCTCTTGAACATAGAATATAAATTTAAAACTTATTCATTCCGTAAAACGCAGGGAAACTTTGATACGAGTAGTATATAACAGTGTTCCTCGAACTTTAACCAAACACGTTACCCTTTCGGGGCTGTGGATTAAGCAACATACCCTTTCCAACATTTCATAAAAATAATAAACTAATACTTAATATTTTGTAAAGTATAAGAAGTCGTTCAAGATCTTAATAAACATTTAGTGGTAAGTTTGTCAGAGCCGTCAAAGAGGAGTAAAAAAATCCTTATAAAAATATATGATATAACGTCAAAATCTGCGCTATTTGGTTTATAAGACATATTTCACTAGTGTCATCAAAATATATTTTATTATTAATACAATTTAGTGGCTTGTCTGTCTCAATCATACCCTTGACAGTACGCATACTACGGTTTGAGAAACTCTTTTTTTTATATAATCCGTAGACTTTTTTATTAGCACCACGTACAAGTTATATACATGTATACTAATTCGGTTAATGAGTTAAAGATGAAGAAAGTTGAATTTAGAGAATGTGAACCCGCATTTGGGTTGAGGGAGAGTGGAAAACCATTTTGTATAAACCACACTCTGTGAAGCCCTATCTCCATTCCATCAGAAGTCTGGTATAACACGAAAGTGACGCCTTAGACCATTCATCCACCGAATCAGGTTTTATATATATTGTTAATTTAATGATATTAAAAATGTCCATATGCCAGAATTTAAATATTTGTGTTTCATTCTAGTCCCATTTGAGATTTCTTAATAATTATTTCATGAATTTTAAGCTGAGTGCTACCTTGTGTGATTTCTTAAAAATTCAGATACATCTCGCCTCTTACTTTTACCTCAAACAATGAAACAATTAATATCCAGCGATTGTTCCCTCTAAAGTTAGATACACCAATGACGCTACGAAGACGAATAGAGAGGCGAGAACAAGAGGGTGGAAGTGGGGGAAGCGTATACAACCCATCCTCCCCCCACCATCAAAGTAAGAATAAGGTGAGACCACTTTATCTGCGTCTACAAGATGCGAGAGAAGAACTTTGTTTCTGTTTTCCGAGAGACTTCCTTCCGCGCTTCGGTGTGACAACTTCTCCACCTCTCCAATTAGCCTCAGCTACTATTCACTCGTGATTTGTAGCACGACGCTACCAAGTCACTTCTCTACGTCTTCATTTTCATCTTCATTCTCTCAGCAGCCTTGAGGAGACAGAAAATATAGAGGAAGATAGATACAGCCTTCAAAACCTGTGTATTCTTATTTTGTATTTACTTTTGTTTTTTGAAATAGCTTTTACATATGTAGTTTGTAGGTTATGTAGTTTGTAGTAGATGGGTATATCAGGGTTCGAATCTAGTTCGTATTAGTTGAATGTGATTTACCTCCCTCCTAGCATATGCGCACATATTTGCTTTAAAATTCTTCCTTCATAATTCCTACCATAACGGTTTAACTAACATTTGTTTTGTCCGGACGACTAATAAGACACGTTAGGAAACAAAAGGTAAATATGTAGGTTATTATGTATATTCTTTTATTTATTACAAATACTTATATTTTATTTAAACACTGGTTCAATAATTTAAACATTTTTCTTAATATATTTAAAATTAGATAAACTATTATGTAAAAGCCTCTTCTCAAGCTCTGGAGGATAAACCGATTGAGAGCTGTGCCATTAAAATTATAATTTAAATTATAAATAGCTATAGATGTATAACTAAACATTGTGATATATTTAAAGCGCTTTAAACTGGTGACGTGCTTTGAGGCTTAGAGCTTTTTTTTTATGTATTACTGTAGCCTAGGCTAAAATTAAATATTTTAAAACTATTTCTACATCTTTTAAAACAAAGTGTCGGTCAGCATGTTTGTCTGTCTGTTGCCTAGAAGATCTCTGGAATGTCTTAACCGATTGCGATGAAATATATTATCCTGTAAGATATTTATTCAGTTAGGTCTCAACTTTTATATCATCCCGCTATTACTTCAGAGAAGTAAGTAATAAACACATAATATTTAAAAGTCAGGAAATATTTGAACATATATAATATTATAGTTTTTTGTCCACCCGTATAAGTTCGGGGTTAGGGCTATACACTTATGTACTAATCATGCTAATGTGTTAAGGAGTGAATTTAGATTAAATGTATCCGCACTTGTGTGGAGAAACTGGAAACTATTTAGGAAAAAACACTCTCAGTACAACAGACTGGGGCCAGAGCCCCGATCTTTCCATCATCAGTAGTCTAGTATATTTCAAGAGTGACGCCTTAAATCTGTGGTTTGCTACTTTTGCAGGTACTTACCCCAATTTTTGTCTTTGAGACTATCGCAAACTCTATAAGCTACAAGCTCTCTTCTCTTAATTTTTTTAATTACTATTCTCACTGAATATTATTACCCACGCTTGCTATAATCATTTAATTACGCTTTAACGTAGGTATATATGAAAGGAAATATACTTTTACTTTTGTGGAAAGAGAAGGTAGAAACTGTTTGGGAAATATCCCCCATTCTTGGAATATTAATCCTGATCTAATTATTACCGACCAACCAAATCGAACAAACGTGATATAAAGACCACGTAATTAATTTAATTACTATAATTTGCTTGTATAATGATTATACAAATGCAACTAAGAAGTCTCAAAAGAGAATCAACGAGCCCAGTCAGTTTTTGTAAAATATAGGCCTACTAGCAGCGCCCTTTACCTAAACACAAGAATACTGTGGCGATCTAAGTAAGCAGGCAACTGTCAGAGTTGGAAAAACAAAATAAACCTAAATAGTAACCTAATAGTTTTTGTTTAATCTTAACCACTTATTTGAATTTTGCAACTTTTTATAATAATTATAAAATCACTTAAAAAGTAAACATAGAGCGCTAACCTTGTTGTAAGCCACTTGCGACTGCTGAGGTAGGTTATTGACATAACTTATAATTAATTTCATTCAATTTTAAATAACTAAATTTGAGGTATTTATTTTAATGAAAATTAAAACTCTTACATTTATTTTGAATAGCTTTAAAATATTTAGAAAAAAAATCACTACTATTAAATTATTTAGTTCTAAAAATAAATAATATATTATAAATATATATTTTGAACATTGTTTGTATAGTAAATTTGTTTAAAAAAATTATTCAGCTTTATTTAAAGCTTATATTAAGGAACTAGCTTCATAAAATTGTTTGTGTTCCATTTTAACGTTGAATGGCAATGATAAAATATTCTATAGATACTGTAAGACGATCTTCAGTAGATAATTTTAATATTAACATCCAAGTTTGATAAACTCAATTTGAAAGTATTTTACAAATAAACAACGTGCTGAACTGTTCATCATTAAAAAATTATATTGTTTAAAAATTTAAGCAGAAATATATAATCTCATGGGATATTATTAACTTATCATCGAGATTAAATATATCTTTTATGAAGCGTGACTCTCAATAATAAGATTAAATTGACCAGCTTAGCTAACTTGTTATAGTTTTTTTTATTATAGATAAAACTATTCTAAAATATTATGTAGAGTTATTTTTTCTTATTTTACTATGAATAACAAATTATGTACATTAATATAGAAGGTGTTGCGTTGGTGCTAACAAGACTGGTGAAGTTGGGATTAAAGAAGACACGAGCTATAGTCAGTATTTTAAAAAGTGGTTAACAACAATTTTTTGAACAAATAAAATAAAATTTCTCTTTAGTATATACGTTAATTTAATTTCATACATATTGTGATGTCAACAGGTCTTGAATATTTGTCATGAGCATCGGGGAATTTGAAGAGGAATTTATCATTTCATTTAAAATGTTCATGTCCAAACTCGGATAGGTGTTGAAATCAAGTGTGTAAAGTTAAAATAAACGTATCTTTTGAAACCTTTTTTGAAATATTTTGATCAAAAAAAGGGTTTTTGTTATAAGAATTGCCAAACTGATTATTATAGCTCATATTCACTTCCATGCTACCTTAACTTTGTGGAATAATAGTTTAGTAGATTTGATGATTTATTAATAACTATAGCTTGCCCGAAGCTTCGATCAAATTAAAGTCGTGTAAATTAACTGATTTTTTTTTAGTGAAACATCTAAGCTACCTAAAAAATATTCAGAAACGTGCATATGAGGCGCGAAATGTTTTATATGTCAACGATGCCACACATTATTGACTATTAGGATTATTGAAGGAACCAGAATATATTATTTAAATTGAGTAAATGATTTAACGAAGATGTGGTGTTTAAAGCTTTGAAAATATACAAGAATGGCTAATATTTGGTCTTAGATAGGATCGCAAGTGAAATTATTACGTATGGGTGCATGGTACTACTTTCCAGATTTTGTTAGTTGTTCCATGTATGGGCTGGGATTTCTAATGTTCTTAGGGCCAGTCTTATGACTACCGGATAAATATTGCTATCAGGAAGTTAAAGCTAGGGACCAGATAAAGGCTATCAGCCCCTTTAAAATCTTAAGCGTATTATGAACTGAATTTATCTGTCGGATAGCTATCTGTAGGATAAGTATATTTTTATGAAGAAAACGCAAGGTTGATATTGCTTTTACTGGTGCGTGCATGCGTATAAGCACTACTGCTACCGCTATAATCTGGCTAGTGGCTACAACGCTCAACATTTGTTAAATAATGACGGCTAAACGATTGCGAGTAAACCGATGGCTTCACATGGGCGCAGAACGTTGTTGTTTTGCAAGTACTAATTTCAGTGTCTGCTAAAATGTGGTCAATAGTTTATACAACGTTTACAAAATGTCATTTATTGTAGGCCTAATGCCATTTAAATAATTTGTTATTATATAATTATAGCTCTACAAATTGCACGTCAGTTTTTTTTAATAAAATTATGAATCAAATGTTCTAACCTTATATAAAGTTAAAGCCTGGGCCTGTGCCTACTAGACACGTGAACAAAGATTTTAACCTTAAAATAGCTTCTGATAAACGAAACCTCATGAAAAACAACGCGTCACTATGGTACCGATTATTTTAACTTTCAGATAAAAGTTATCAGGTACATAAATCTCCCGAAAAAATGTGATGGATAAATACCTTTTATGTGTCAGATATATAATATCTATCTGGTGGTCATAAGACGCACTTTTAGCATATCAACCAGATACAAATATTTATCGGCCAGATTAACATATATATCCAGGAGTCATAAGACCAGACCTTAATGTGACTGGAAGAATGGAATCATTGTTCTTTTGTACAAAGGCAAAGGCAGTATTGGTGAATATAAGAATTATAGGGCAATTAATTCTTGAGTATTCTAGGCTAAGTGTTTTAAAGTCTTAATTGAGATGGTGCGTGAACCCCAACTAAGTACTTTAAATTTAGCATCAATGAAACCAAACTAAATAAACCTATTATATACATAAACCATAACATAACTGAAAAATTACTTACATTTAAGGCGCAAATGCAAGCACATTAACAGTGGATTTCTTACGTGAAAGTATTGTTGCAATGAACACCAAAATTAATTGTTTAGAGTTTAGATATTAGATTTTAGAACAAAACTAAATAACTTAATATACCAGCGAAGTCATAAAAAATTTAAAATTAGTTAAATGTAAGATGCAAAAGCAGTCTTACGTGGAGGCATTGCTCTAATGATCAACAAATTAAATATTTTAAATGTTTTATCTAAGAACCAAAAATAAAGTGAATTTAAAGAAGCTCTTCATTGTGAGTGCCATATTTCACCAAATATAATTAAGATTTTGGCTTTGTACCAAAGATTAAACAAGAATATTATTCGCAGCGTTAATGCTTTCAACACAATCGAAAGCTTTAAATGCTCAACTCAAAACCAGTGCTTTATGCAAATACGAAGATACCCAAATAAACACAAACTTGGCCCCCAACTCCTCCTCTGACTGTTCGAATCAAGTGCCATGCTTTATATTATCATCAAACAGCCGTGACGTATGTTTACTTCTTACGCCCAGTGTTTTCATCACTGCTTCGCTCGCTTATGAGATAGCGTTATGTTATATTGCTTAATCGGTTCCAGAAAAAGATGGAACGAGACAGAAAGGTCCCTTCTCGATCCTAAAAGTGATTTTTGAATTTACTGGCGACAAAAGAACAAACAAATGAATGTACAGACGATTTAGGGTTTTAATATACATCAAAATTCCAAATAAATTTTTTCGAATATCACTTAAGTCAAAATTGAGTGTCCCCATTCGTGGTGCAAAGTAGGCATGGTACTGGTGATTTTGAGTTTAATAAAACTTCGGTATCACGCGTTCATAACTCAATTTGCGTTGAACACAACAACCTTATCAAGTAACGTTAATATTTATCCCCCGTTAGTCAGCAAATTAATACCATACAATATTGGGCCTCCTTAGAATCAAAACAGCTATGATCTTAGGCTCAATAGCCAACTGAGCTAAGCATTCTCTATAGTAATATAGTGTTTATTTATTAGAAAACATATACCTATTTGTCAATGAATTATATTAGTTTTTAAAATCTGAATAACTCATAAACTTATTTTATAAATTAACATTTCTTTCACTATATGTATACATAGGACTTTATAAATTATACTAGCGGACCCGACAGACGTTGTCCTGCCCGAACGTTGGCTTTTCGTTTGGGTGGCATAATTGATTTCGATAATAAAAGAAATACTATGTGATCATCACAATTACAACCACGCCACCTTTGGTACACAAACATAACTATAAATTATTCTCAGAAGTTCAATTATTCATGAACTTTTCAGAAGGTTTTAACGGTCAATTATTAATATTATATTCATTATTATAAATATTGGGGGTGGTGGTGGGGGGTGAAATTTTGAGGTTACATGTTCTGATATGCAAAAAGTAAAAAAAAAAAAATCCCCCAAAAAAATTCCCTAAAAAATAAAAAAAAAATCATAGAACCCGATTTCAGCGCCACCTACCGGGTCCAATTATGAATCTAAGCCTTCCACTCAAACACACACACAAAATTTCATCAAAATCGGTCCAGCCGTTTAGGAGTTCAGTGACATACACACGTACAGAAGATTTATATATATTAAGATATATATATAACCGTTTCTTCTATTATTTTTATATTATAAATAGATAACAACTAGCCGCGTAGCTGATTATGTGGATTAAATTTGTCTCATAGAGTTTGGTTTGCCAATAGCTAGGAGGTCTAATTTTGAGTCCCCTCTCTGTGTACAAAAGATGTATTTTCCTAAATTAATTCCCACTCTTGACCCGCCTCAGTGGCGTAGTTAGCTAACGCGCTAGTTTCGTGTTGAGCTAGACCACCTAGGATGGTGAGATTGAGGCTAAAATCTCGATCGGGTGAACTGGGGTGGTTTTTCCTAAATGGTTTTCCACTCTCCCTCCACAAAATTCGGGGTCATTTCCTCTATATTCAACCTTCCCGATTCCTAAAACATTAGCGTAATTAGTACTTAAGCGTATAAACCAAACGGGTAGTAAGACGTGGTGCTAATTATTATTATTATTATTATTATTATTATTATTATTATTCATTCCCACTCTCCCTCGAAAAATATTATAAAAGAACGGAATATAGCTTACATCCCGTTCTTCTATTATATGTGTATATATACAAACAAATATATACATCATAATTATATATATATATATATAATCAAATCATATATTTCGAGGGAGAATATAGTATATAGGATATTAATAAAATTTATATATAAATAAATATATATATAAATCAATTTACATTAAACCATTTATATATCCATAATGGTTTCTGTTTAATCTTTTTCTTAAGTCAGTACCTAGCCCAAAAGTTAGTTTAATGAGTTTTTAACCATACGGCATTGGACATGCACTCAGCCTTTCGGCTTTTTCGTGCTTGCACCATCTGAAAGAAATCCATGTAATAGGTGAGTTTTGAAAGTGTGGTTGTTCACTGGTGTATTTTACACTGTATTTCTATTAGTGATCCTGAAAGGGCCTACCAATTCAGCCGGAAAAGATATTTTCATATATTTATAATCCCAAATAAATATAATGAATGGTAATATATTACAATATCCATTAGATCGGTGGTACTCAACCTGGGGTACAAGAAACTATTTTAGGGGTTATATAAATTGTAATATTTTTATATTATGATTCATTTAAAACTAATTGTTTAATATATTATTTTGAATGTAATTTATTTATAATATTTTAGGTGTAATTTATAGAATACGGTATGAATAACTTACATTACTTACCAACAACATTGGGAGTACAAAGTCGAAGAGAAACTGTATCTGGGTGTATGCGAATAAAAGGTTCGAATGCGGCTGCACTTGATAAGATGAACATAATCTTCCAAGCCTATTTCCCTCCACAGCATTCTTTGTCTCGATTAATCCTCTTCAACAAATGCCATCTCTTAAAACGCGCGAAATTAATTCGCTTTCCCTTCCGATTCAGAAATACTTTCTCAACCAATTTATCTTCACGAATGAAATTGGACCTAATGGCTATATCGTATTTAATTTGTCCGGACATGTTTTTGTATCTATCTATAAACACTTTAAGGCTTGTGTTCCCCTCCTTATAGTTAGTTTGAGGGGTGTTTATGTGAGGGGTTGGTTACAGGGGGTTGAATGATGGTTGACATCATCGTTGTTGTGTCTGTTGACCTCCCTTCTCTACCCCAATCCCACCCCTACCTCAAAAAAGCGACCCCCATAGAAGCGTTAATGGATCTCAGACTGATGGCTAAGCGGGCCGCAGTGCCGCACCCCTTCCACCCAACCCTCATCACCCATTATCACGCTCCTTTTGTTCTGTTACAATCCTTCTCTTTCTAACACTATATCACTTTCTCTTTTACCCTATTTTCCTTCTCGGTCTATGAAGCTGCAATGCATTTATTTTTTCACGAACAACACAGAGTTTTAATCTTAAATACTGTTTTTTTATATAGATGGGGGTGTTCATTTATTGGAACTAGAATAGAATAGTTCATCAACAATATAATTTAAACCTCTACTAAAGAGAGCGAAAAGTCATTCTAATGGATAATGGAAGAACAAAGTGAGCTGTAGTACAGCTTTATAAACATAATTTTTTTGCAGTGACATCCATTGTCAAGTTTTTAAATATAACATCCCCCTCGCTTTTAACCAGTTTTTTTCGCGCATGTTAGTTGGTTATTTGGGTGGTTTTATTATAGAGTCCAATCGTCATAGGATTGGTGGTAACTGACATCTAGGAGAAGATACATAAATCGTTAAAGTAAAAAATAATTGAAACAAATTATTTGTTGTGAAAGTTTTGACTTCCAAAAGTGTCAACAAATCAATATAAGTTCTTATAGATCATATGGTTTGGCGAATGGATAAATAATAGTAGTTCTTGTAACTTTAGATAGCTTTCAGTTACCATCACTCCCATGGCGAACAGACTATAGATATGGCTCAAAGATGTGAAGCTTTGGTCTTCTTATTTCATGGGTTCTGATAGAAGCCTGGTTGTGGGTGTAATTTGAGGGAGCGTGGGTGACTTTTAATCCATTGTGCTCAAGAGGTGCAATTACATGTTGACTAGTCCCTCCCCCTTCACCCTCCAGCCCTCCTTCGAGTAATATTACATATCATTACTCCCTTTTAAATATGTACCAGCTCTATACGACACACTAATAATTATTGATAAGCTATGACTAAAAGTTTAACTTTTATATTAACAGAAACTATTATTTTTTTGAGGTACATTCATCATAATTCGACGTTTTCTGCTCTGCGAGTCGTCTTCCACATCTTCTTACATTACTCTCGCTCTTTCCAAACTTCTCACTCAGCCACACGTCTCCAAACCGCTTCTTTACCTTCCATGTCCGTCTGCGTTTGGTCCATCCTTCATGTCCGTGGTCTTCCAATAGGTCTTCTGCCCTTCTCCTTGCTCTGTAAAGCTTTCTTAGGCATTTTCTCCCTCTCCAATCTTATCACATGACCTGACCACAGCAAACTTTTTCTCTTGTGTTTCTCTTCTAATGATCTTAGTGTATTCATTAATCTTATTTCCTAGATAGCAGAGATCGTCCATTTTCTAGTTACTTTCCGATGATAGTTACTTTCTTTGCTTGGTTTATGTTTCTAGCCACCTTCATTATCTGGCTCTTTTCCACGTTCTTGTTTAATACATATCATTATATATATAGATAGATATATATGTGGTATATTACTAAAAATATTACAAACTAAATTAACCTAGTAGAAGCATGGATAAGCGATTAAAATTTTTAGTTTTTTCTTCACGTCTTACCACCCGTATGAACCATTCGTATCTAATTACACTTATATACTAGTGATGAGGAGGTTATAATTTATAGAAAATGTACTGTACTTACATTTTTGTGAAATAAGAGCGTAAAATATTTTAGCAAAAAAAAAAACACCTTCAGTACATCCAACTGGGATTCTAACTTCAGCATTTCCGTTATAGGAATACGAAATAAGATTTTAAGATTTAACTGACACTCAGTCCAAGTGCTCAGCCAGATATGTGGGTATATTATTAAGTAATCAATCTACAAGAGAGTTGGAGGAACTATTTCATTTATAGAGTTCCCTTTTGTCAAGCAAACGTTTTCATTCTATATTTATTAAAACATATCAGCTCTTGTGTCACATCATAATTATTATAGAACATAATTTATCTTTAAATAAAATTACTTGTTTTTATATGAAAAATATGAAAAATGATTCTGGAATTTTGAAAGCTTTGGATCAGTCAACATGACAATAACTTAAAATATATCAGGTAAAATTTAAACGATCCTGTTTGGTAGATAGATGTATCTTAAACATGTATAGATTATGTGCATTTTTATTTGATAGCTGTCACTTTTGATAGATATTATTTTTATTTATTTATTTAGTACTGCATGCTATTAGCCGTTCGGGTTATACGCTTAATTACTAATTAATCTAATGGATTAGAAATTGTTAAGGTTGACCTTAGAGGAAGTTAACCCACATTTGCGTGGCGGGAAAGTGGAAAACCGTTTAGGAAAAAACACCCCCAGTTCACTCGACTAAAATTTGAGCCTCGATCTCCCCATCCTTGTAAGTCTAGCTCAACACTAAACTATTACGTTAGCCAACTATGCCACCAAGACGGGTCATAGATATTATCAATACCTATAAAATAACACTAATAATATGAAAAATTGCTATCAATGTTGATTGCAACAAAATATGTTTCTCTTTTCTAAATGTTGATTCTTAAGAATCTCAAGTTATATATACCCACCTCAGTGGCTGCGTGGTCTAAGGCGCAACTAAACTGCAAATGACGGGGAAATCAAGGTTCGAATATCGGTAGGATGTACTGAGGGTGGTTTTTCCAAAAATGGTTTTCAACTCTCGCTCCACGCAAATGCAGTTACACTTTATATAAATATAACATCCCAATCCCTAAAACCCTTTCTCACTAGCTTCTATAAATTATCGTGTGCTGTTAGAGTAAATCGGTTCATAAAGCGAAAGTTAAATTTCTCAAATAGATAAAAATAAAATAATAAAATGTATTGTACCTAACGCACTCTTTCTAAACCATCTGATTATTTTTATGAAAGTTTTACAGGCAAAATGCATTTTAAAACAGATAAAACATCTACAATTTTCACTATAAATGTTTTGGCGGTGCAAAGATCTATAGTTCTTTAGGTAGACGGACTACTGAGTAAGCTAAGTAATTTGGTATATTAATAAGACTGTTGTTTTCTCTATAATATTTTTTAAAGGAATGAACTTATATATTATATATTTTGATGATCAAATGAACGAGAATATGTATTCATATTGGAAGTGTAAGAAGCAGGGTTAGCATGCATGCACTTGGAAAACACCAGGAATATCTAAAGCCTGAAAAACAACTGAAAAACACCGGCACTTTCATAAAAAAAATTGACAAAAATCTTTTGGAATATCTATTGTATATTCGGGACAATAAACTGTGAATTATAAACACGTGGACTTTAAATTGAATTAAAAGTGAATTGAATACTAAACCACGCTGAATCAAAAATTTTAGTACTCCCTTCCCATTTTTTTCTACTTTAAATATTGGGCTGTGTATAGGAACTGAATATATGTCCAAATCAAGATAAAAATTAAGATAAAATCATCCTCTTAATTAAACCTTCATAATTCCTAAACCATTAGTGTAATTAGTACATGAGCGTATAGCCCGAACGGGTAGTAAGACATGGTCCTAATATATATATAATTTATGAAAACGCATTTGCATCAATTTGATCTCCCTCTAGATAGCCTGGAAATATACATAGAAATTTTCTATTAATAAAATAGTGGTAATTCTGAAGAAAGAAGGTCATATCTTTCTCTCTAGACTCACGAAACTATTTTACTTGTACACATAGATACAGTGACGACCATTTTTGAAAATGGTGGTTTGTGAAAACGAAGCCAGTGATAAACGTCGTTACACTTTAAGCATTACTAAAAG
Organism: Timema genevievae; assembly: GCA_902155825.1. Classification (NCBI taxonomy): domain Eukaryota; kingdom Metazoa; phylum Arthropoda; class Insecta; order Phasmatodea; family Timematidae; genus Timema; species Timema genevievae. Next base: position 30,892 of record CABFWO010000098.1, read on the forward strand.
TAAAATAGAAGTTTATTTTTTTTCAAGAAATGATCCAGATGAAAAGTAAGACACAGCTAAGGATAATGGTATCGTGTTCCATTACTTTTGAATGTGTTTTTTTTTATGCAAGAGCTTTGAATGAATGTAATCCCTAAAGGGTATGTATGTTTGTAGCTGTTACGCATTTCATGGAAACATAGAGGTATAACGGAGGTTAAACAAATAATCTTATCTGAGATCTAGGAACCCATTTAGTGTGATTCTTTGTTTAGGAACGACTTGTATTTTAGACCCAATTGATGATAGGTCATTTAAGATAACATTGAGATTCTCGTTTACTGCCACAACACGGTGTGTATTATTTTCTTCCAGTGATCAGCTAAAGAAGCTAAGATATAAGGTCAATGTATCAAACCAAAATAATCAAGTAAGAGAAAATATTGAATTAATTATGATGTTCCATACGGGATACAAACAGTGTCTTAAGACGCAAAGATTTCACATAAACCTAATTTAAACTTTTTTGGGAATGAAACTGAACATAATCTTTGTGGGAATGTAGTGTAGGAAATGCGAGTTAATGGAAGTTTATTTTTGCAAATTTAAATAAAATATTGCTCCAGTCGAAACATAGAGCTTTTTATTTTCTTCACAAGGTGGTATCGACTGTTCTTGAGTATATTTAATTAGAGTAGCAGCATTAGATGAAAAAACTTTTAAATAAAGAGAAAAATTTATCTTTAAAATCCAGAACCTACAATTGAATAGTCATTTATTTGTACACTTTTATTATTTGATCGTAAGCCATATGAACCATACCAATTTAATTTATTTATCTGAAATAAGCATATTTGAGTACCTACCCTAATTTTTTCATTGTTATAAAACCTCTTGAACGTATTTAATGGGGGGTTTTTATCACATTTTTTTGTCGTATGTCATATATGACCTAGAGGAACATGACATTCAGGTTAGGTCTCCTTAAGTGTTGACTATTAGCCGCTCTGGTGGCACAGAACGTTGCCCAGGGTACACCTATGGAGGTTGTCTACACGTCGTACCCACAATTAGATGTTGTGATTATGTTTATTATGAAGTTGTGAAGCTGCTGTGAGACTTAACCTAACCTAAGCTTAATTAACTAAACCCTGGTGACCGTCGGGATACTTCCCCTTAAGGGTAAACTACCCAAGGAATCAGCCGGGAATAGAATCCAGAACCTCTAGGCCTGTATCCAGGTGCACTGACCACTATACGACGGGACCAGTAGATTATTATTAAAATTTAACTAATAAATAATTTAAACGTCAGTAAATACCTTCTTTGGTGGACGAATGATCTAAGATATCACACCTACATTAGACTGGACTTCCGATGATGGGGTGTTCGGGGATATAACCCCGGTCAAGTGTACTGAGGATCGTTTATCCTAAATGGTTTTACTCTCTCCTTCCACACAAATTAGAGTAAAATTCATCTAGATCCATTCTTCCTTATCCCTTAGAGGTTAGAGTATTTGATAAATAGGTGTATAAATCGAAAGGGTAAAAATACATGGTTCTAAGAAAAAATATGGTAGTGTTTTATTAAAAGTTAAGTGAAATTTTAGAAAAGATCTGCAAAAACTTTTATTTCAAAGTAAAATAGTGTTAATCAAGAAATAACAAAATATCTTACCGATAATAAAATAAAATTCTCAACATATTTCAAATCTTTCTTTATTAATTCATGGGTGAGACCTTAAGTTTTAGGAAGTCTTGGATCTACACGATGAAATATTTATAACATTAATAATTTTACTATTAATAGTAATATTTTATATATATATGAATGTAGAATTAAACTAATTTTCATCCCCATACATTGTTAAGATATATATATATATATATATATATATA
>CABFWO010000098.1:40809-58339 GCA_902155825.1 Timema genevievae
GTAGAACCAATTAGGAAAATCAACCCTCAGTAGACCCACTAGTTTAACACTAGCGCGTTGCCTTGGGTCGTTCGTTTGACCAATGTAGTGAGGCTTAATACTAATTATTAAAGGGGAGCTTACCCGATTTCAAAGCAATACATTTCCATCTTGGCCACAAATCAAAACATGAAATTTAATGGTAGTTGGTGGATGTGCTATTGACTTAAAATGTGATTCAATTTATATTCTGACCACCGGCTTCAGTGGCCGAATGGTTTAAGACGTCAGTATCATGTTAGACTGAACTGATGAAGACAGGGAGATCGGGTTTCAAATCCCAGTCGAGTATACTGAGGGTGGTCTCCCAAACGGTTTACCACTCTCCTTCAACGCAAATGTGGGTAGAGAACGTTTAAAATGCTTCCTTTTCTCATCCTTACCCTGTTCAAGTAATTATCAAATATGCGTATAACCTGAACGGGTATAAAGACGCCGTGATAAAAAAAAACTACATATCGTCCAACCTCTAAATTAACTTTTCCCAATAAACACAAAAAGGTCAGTCGTTTATTCGGAGCGTCACCCATACCTTGGCTACACACCAGACACGCAAAAGATGAATACATTCATTTTTTAAAATAAAAAAAACTGGTAAATAATTTTCATAAGGTGAGTTTCTTTTTTCTCTTTCTAAGCTAGTCCCAAATGTTGGCTATACCTTGTTCATAATATAATTGGTCAGTTCCGCAAACAATATTCTATAAAGACAAGTAGGTACATCAAAAACAAAATTTATTTAAACATGGGGTTTATTTAATTATCATTAAAATCGATTTTATTTTGCTTTTTTTCAGCACCGAGTCTTACTATCTAATTAGGTTAGACGCACAGTGCCAGATTTCACGAGCCAACGGTAGCTATAACGAGAAATGTATTTTGCTATTTCAAAGTCACTTGTCGTAGAAAAGTGTTGCCTCAAGTTTAGAAGATATATAGCCTCTTTCATCGAAGACAAATTATATATTTCCGATTCATGTTGCACTCCGAGTGAACACGTGTTTCTGCTCTACCAATCTGTGTGGGTCATCATTTTCAGATAAAGGTGATGAAAAAGAAATAACTAAGTAGGCTCAAAGACTCAAAGGCTCTTTTTAATTGTATTTAAATGGGGATGACAAGCTTTTCACCAAATATGAAAACAATTGTGGATGAAAGTTATGCCTTTCTTCTCAATATGTTTGCTACACTCCAAGTTAGAAAATAAATTGAATCATTTTCTTTAAAAAAAATAATCTTGGTATTTCCTAACGTTAAAAGGATAATTATAGTAATAAAATTCCAATAAATGTTTACATTATTTCAATTATAACCATAAATCCAAGTCACATAGTAATTGAACCAAGATGTGATGACAATACCTTCGTACAGGTTATAAAGTCAGTACGAAATACGGATAATTTTGAATTTAGATAGATAACGAAGCAATTCAACGTTTTTTAAAATAGCTCATATAATCAATGAGTTTGTCGACCCCTGTTCTAGAGGTTAATAACATGCCTTGTTCTAGGTGACGCACGTCACATACTATACACAATAATACACAACATCACACTTAGGGGGTCTCTCAATTTAAATTTAGCACACATTGGAGAGTTGGTTTATGGACACGATTACCCATCTACAATCACATGTTAGATTGAAATAAATCCTTTATTTTATGATTATTTCCGTGAACATATGACTCAAACATGCAAAATAAAAATTAATTCTGTCACACGTATGCTTTCCTGTGAAATGTAATATTTCATAACAATTTTGAACTATTTATTATCATGTTAAATATTTCTGCTCTCCTGAGAATATTTATCAATTACTTTGAAGATAATTACACGAGAGTCTCGATAGTTTGAAATTTGAATTCAACGAGACCCGGCCTACCTGGAATTATAGAAAGCTCTAGCCACATGGGATAACCAGATATAATTTAAAAAACTACCTGTTTCAAGGCCTTTCTTTATTGAATCTTCCTTCTGGATTTCCGTTTAGTCGTAATCTTCCAACCTTGGAATTTTTCTCATAGGAAATTAGAAGTTTTCCATATCATTACTTTTTAAGTTATCATTACTACTCAAATCGGTGCTCTGTAAATGGATCTGTTCTGGGGGTAGACCTACCTCAAATTATATGGAACGTCGGATACTAGAGACTCCTTTGTATAGCTACTAAACAAATATTTATCCTGGACAATATGAGCCACATGAATATATTATAAGAAACACAAATTATATTAACTGTAGGACATTTCCAAGAGCCATATATCTGATTCCAGATTAATTACTGCCAAAGGAAAAAAACTCAATTATTGGACATTTATAGGTTTTTAAGACCATGTCTATAATATAGCCCAGGACTCTTATCTCAGTATACAAACACGCGATATAAAGGGTAATATAACTATTACTTTAAATATTTAATAAAATGATAGCTTTACATGCAGTCCACACTAAACTTCTCCAGTCATATACACCTTTTGTGGCCATGAAAATGTTAAATTTACACTAACCAACTCTACACAAAAAATTATATAAACGAGGACGGCTACGTGAAGTCCAAGTGACAACTCATAACAAGCAGGCATTTTTAGAAACAGTTCACGTTAGAGGTGGTTTTACTAGAGACCAGACATAAATTGCCCTTTAGTATCGAAAGACCAACTTTGACAAATCTAGGTTGAGGTAGTGGTCCTACCTCCTTTCCTTAAACTAACCCTCCTAACGAGCCTACTCAGACTGCAAATTAAAAGTAAAACTTAGAAGAAAATGTTTTTTTTTGTCAAGTGAATGTTGGCAATCTTGTCTAGTTACAAACAATTTTCAAATACCGTCAAATAGTTACTTCTCTGAAAAGCTTTGTACATTAAAAATTAGTAAGGCCGTGAGTTGGGAGTGGGGGACGGGATTGCTGGTGACTGAACTATTATGTTAGGACCATTACCCCTGTGCAAAGAAATTTTTTGAAAGTGAGTTGATTTAATTGGAAGTGGTGCCATTATAGAGAACTGCAACTAGCATTCCTCAGTGCCCAAGGACTCAACCTAGTTCACGGAGCCCATCAAAACCCCTGTAAGGCTTGAGTGTCTAGTGTGTCTAACCTAAGGGCCAGTTTCATAGTTCTAGTAGGCCTCAAGTGAGGTGTTATAGTAAATAGAAGGCGACACCTGATTAAACTAGAATGGAATGGGCCAGTTTCCCATAAGGTAAATGTTACGAATCTAGTAACTGGCCCTTAGTTTCCAAACGACAGACACAATCCGCTACAAGTTGAATGGCCTAGTTTCTTTAAGCCATATTTTTCCCCAATCTAAAATTTTCTCAACTTAAATCTATCGTCCAGATAAAAAAGAGTTGTTAATCTTTACCGTAAATAGACCTAATGAGTTGTCACACGGTTTAAGTCAGTCTCTCTATAAAGTTAATTACTAATGAGGGGGCAGTTAGAGATTTGAATGTAATCACGATAGACTGGGGGTAGTTTTACACTTGCGATGTGTCATTGTAATTTATTTCCATTCCCCCTCCACGACAAAGTTGTTGCACTTCATCAAACCTACCATTATTATTCCTACTTCTAGTTTAAATTTTTAATATTTATGTTTTATTTAGCACCACATCTTACTACCCGTTTGGGTTGTAAGCTAAGTTGTTAATAAGCGTGGTATTAAACCTAATATTTATAAAAAGATCCACTTACACTAACATAATCATTTGGATACATCATTATTTTCTTTGTTCTACGCCAAGTAATTCGACAAAGAAGTAATATCTCAATGTCCAGAGTACATTTATAAAACCCTTTTACAAAGCACAAAGCACGTTTCCGAATGGATTGTAGTATTCTCTCGTTAATCCTAGCACGTTTCTAAACAGAGACATAACTGGAGGATAATCTTAACTGGAGATGCGGAGACTGGGCTAGAGTATATCTATTTCTTGAAAAACCAAACAAAAAAACTCCGAGTTTGTATAGTATGTTTTATATATTTGTGACAAACTTTTTCATAGTTTACAATAAAGTGACATACACATAAACAAAGAAGCGTTTTTCTTGTTTCTAATGGTATAAGTATGACTTTTTGCTCAAATAATATGGGTTTTGGACGAAGCTTTCTAAGAAAGTAGCATGCGGGGCACTCCCCTCACACAAATATTTAGAAATTAAGTGGGTATATATCTCTATCAACAATAAAAAAGGATCTTAATTAAAATAAAGTGTTGTTATTATAACCAACAGTTCACCATATTCTTCTACACACCATTGACACAACATATATTTTATACTTTAATTTGAATATACAGGGTTGAACTTTTTCTTAAAACTTAGATGGGTACAATAGACCCATTTATACCTCTGAAGTTTTACCTATAGAACTACACCTATAACTTCAGATATAATTATTTGGAGGGTGTATAACTAAAACCCGCATGGCCTACAAACTAAATTAATATATCTTGATTCCAATTAGGATCGCGAATCCATCAATGTGAAACTATTATGGCTTCCTTTATTGTTCTGGAGTCTGATATTTGTGTATGACCTAGTTTTAAATATCTTAATAAATGTACATACGTACTGTACATCTGTATGTATCGTCGCTTTACCCTTAAAGAAAGCAAGTTTAAAGGTTTCACATTTTTTTTTCAGAATAGGCCTATTTTGCAATCCACCAAGGTAAGGGTAGAGGTAGTAAATGGGTGGTTTAACACTCGAATATATTCATAATTTTGAATATTTTTAAGAACACAATAGAAAGGACAGTATCTGATAGTAGCCGAGGCTACTCAGACTGCCTACATATATTCATACGTCAAAGCATGTGCTCTGCAGACATAGCATTTTATAGATAGATTCAATAATATAAAACCATGTTATCAATGTTGGAAGCAAAAAAATAAGTATTTTCTAATAGGTCTTACTACCATGTTCTTACCACACAGTCCAATTTTCATAGAAATAGCTTTATATGACAGCTAGGAGAGTTATTAATCTGCATTCATGTATTCAGACGTTAAGTAACCAGCCCTGTGTCATAGTGGTCAGCGCACCTGGCTACTAACCTTGGGGTCCTCGTTTCGATTCCCAGTTGGTACTGTGAGTATTTTTCTTGAATGAGGAACTATTCCAACGGTCACTAGGATCTGATTAGTTAGGATTTAGGGGCTTCTATTGGTTTTAACAACCTCATTTTCACAGTAATCATCATCTCACCTCAGTGGGACATTGAAATTGCCTCCAAAGAAATAATATCGGCTACGATTAGTGCATTCGGACATTTACTGGGTAGTGTTACATAAGTACTGACTTATATTCTCACAAACTGGCCTACGAGTGATGTAGCCCAAACATGTATATGTAAAATATGTTAGGTCATACTAACTGTAAATGTCGCGTTTGATGGATACTATTACCTATAATATAACACTAATTATATTTTAATATTATATCGATTTTGGCCACGTAAAGGTATATTTGTGTTTTCTAATAGACTTTTTCAATGAAAATTGTACTTCAGTTTGGTTCATCTCTCTCGTAAGCTAACGTTTCATTGACACACTATAAGTATCCTTAATGAACAAAAAGAGGCATGTTAACAAAAATAAAATGCATTGACATATATGTAAAGAATACTCAGATCAAATACTAACTTTGAGAATCGAAGTCATAAAACAAGTTCTACATTTTTGCCTCTAAGAAAATGTTCGACGATGAATTAAAAATGTTTTATCCTGAGTGAAGTAAATCAACAGGATACCTCTGAAATGAAGTTAATCCACCATTGATTGCAAGAGCCTTGATGCAAGGAAGTGGAAAATTCAGAATTAAGTGTGTTTTTGGAAATAAGGGACTTTTCTGAGTCTTTAACACATTTTCAGTACAAATAAGTGCTATTTACGGTTAAGTGTCCTCACCTGATCTTATTATCAATTTCCAAGCGACTTGATTAATTGACGTGATTCAATGTAATTGTGACCCTTTTTGTCTTTCTAAAATCGTGTAAATTTACTTTAAGTATTTTTTTAGGTTTTAAAAAAATATTGGTTAAATAGTTGAAGGAATAAATAATATTTTCAAATAGTATTATAAAGAAGCAAGATTGTAGAATGTACAAACATGAAACAAATATACACAGTTTACCATTAAATTTTTATTCTTATTCACAAATTCGACTAATTTTATAATCAGTTTTCCATAATTAAGTGTGAGATCACATGCGTAGGATTAAAATTAAGATCTACTAACATAGAATCATCCTTGGTGTAAAAATAATATAACTTCATAATTTATTATAATGTAACAATTTTATATTAATTAAATAATACATAAATGTGTATGCATGTTATAACATTTGCAGACATAAAATAAAAGATAAAATATTACTAAATAAATTACTAAATTTAAAAAATAGCAAACAAAAATGATATATGTATTTATATATCTACGTATGATGCGAATAGAATGGATCTCGTTCTCCAAGCCATGTTTCTTTACCCGTGCCATTACATAAAATCAAGTAAAAAAGTTGTGTTTTTAGTGTATCGTTTTGTTTCTCAATACTTCTCCCTATGTTTTTCTCCACATTCATTCTAGATGTAACCATTTCCTTTCTTTATTTTTCTTATGTAAATCTTTTTTTTGTACTTATTTTATGTATATATCATCTGTTTTACATTCCTTTCTTTTTGCTTACAGTCTATCTGTACCCAAACCAGTTTCTTTGTCTCCACTCATGAATTTTAAACGAGATTTGTCACAGACAGAATCTCTTGAATAAAGGTCTACGCATTTGAATCTCTCATACTTTTGCCACAAAGCTATAGCTTTTCCTAATTTTTTTATATAAAATGTAACTATACCCTTCAATATATTCACTCTTTCTTTACGTTAGATATAGTTTGGGTGAAATAAACCTCTTCTATTTTTTTGCTTTGTTCCATTATAATGATATAAATAAAACGTAAGTGTGTCAAAGGAATGACACTAAAACTATATTATATTTTATTTGTATTGATATTTTCAAATTTCAATCAAAACATTGCAATATAATGCATAGTTTTATTATTTTTTTATTAAATTTTAGTGTTTAAAACTTGCAGTGGTTTATTATTTTGTAGTAAATTAGCTAACAAATTCATTTAACTTTCTGTATTATTATACTTCAGATAGTAATAGTTACATAAGAAATTAACTAAAATACCGAATTCCACCAATAGACAAGCATACGTAGATTTCCGTGTTGGCGTGTTTGGTAGGTAGTGAAAAAAAATTGGATAAGTTTATGTATGTGCTATGATTTTATTTAAATATTCCATGTACAATGCACTGTACATAGATTTGTTTTTAAAAGGTTGATTTACTACAATTTTATTAGTTTGAGTATAGTTAACGGTAAATATATATTTATTTCTAGACTGTGGCCAACATATGCGAGTGCTCACAACAACTTGGGCACTCTGATGACAGGAACAGATGAGGCTGAAAGTCATTTCTTGGCCGCCATAAGATACTCTCCGAACCACGTCAACGCTCATTACAACCTTGGACAAGTCTACAGGTGAGTGAATATCACTTCTTGGCTACCATAAGATACTATCTGAACCACGTTAACGTTCATTACAACCTAGGACAAGTCTACAGGTGAGTGAATATCACTTCTTGGATGCCATAAGATACTCTCCGAACCACGTCAACGCTCATTACAACCTTTGACAAGTCTACAGGTGAGTAAATATCCCTTCTTGGCTGCCATAAGACACTCTCCGAACCACGTTAACGCTCATTACAACCTTGGACAAGTCTACAGGTGAGTGAATATCACTTCTTGGCTACCATAAGATACTATCTGAACCACGTTAACGTTCATTACAACCTTGGACAAGTCTACAGGTGAGTAAATATCACTTCTTGGCTACCATAAGATACTATCTGAACCACGTTAACGTTCATTACAACCTAGGACAAGTCTATAGGTGAGTGAATATCACTTCTTGGCCACCCTAAGATCCATTCTGAACCACGTCATTGCTCATTATTGGTTAGGACAAGTCTACAAGTGAGTGTATATCATTTCTTGGTTATCATAAATATCACTCTAAGCCAAGTCGACGCTCAATAAAGGATAGGACAAATCTACAGGTGAGTGAATGCCAATTCTTGGTCACTATAAAATACTCTTAGAACCACGTGGACGCTCATTTAATCATAGGACAAGTCTACAGGTGGGTGAATATTATTTCTTGACCACCATAAGATATTCTCTGAACCACGTAAATGCTCATTACAAACTTGGACAAGTCTACAGGTGAGTGAAGATCATTTCTTGGCATCCATAATTTACTTTCTTAACCACATCAACACTCATTTCACCATAGGACACGTCTACAGGTGAATTAAGGTCACTTCATTGCAGAAATAAAATGATCCTGATACAACGTCAACTACTATTAAAATATTGGACGAATGTAGGCTAAAAGTTTGGGAAACTAAATGTGACCATTTGTTATACTACAAAACTGCCTGATCTTATCCAGGAGAGCCATGCAACCGGGCAACATTTTTCTTTGTTTCAATATTATTATTATTATTATTACTACTACTACTACTATTAGCACCGCGTCTTACTACCCGTTCGGGTTATAGGCACTTGCGCTAAAGTGTAATGGTAGGGTGATTGTGAGATAAAATGTAGGACCTACAGTTTAACGTGGAATCCGAACCATGGTGGAGACATGGCATTCCACACATTCACAAGTTGTGATTAATATAAATCTTGTCAGAAGTGAAGGAAAGGTTTTAAAGTCAGATAAATCTGTGCCGGGACCGAGGATTGAACCTCTGATACCCAGCACAGAAATCTGACACCTTACACCTAGACCACCAGGTCACCTCTTTGCTTCAAACAGAAAAAAAAAACTCATCAATTTGTTTCTTCTATACCAATTTTTAATAAGTTAGAAAAATATAAATATATTTAAAATTCCAGCCTTAACGTGCACCTGTTCATGCACAGAGGCATCTAATTTTTAAAATTGTATACCACTGGGTGCGTAAGATATCGCGCAACGACCATTTAAGAAAGATGAACTCTTAAATATAATTAATATGTAGATGCAACTTAAAAATTACATTAATTCTAAATGGCCGTTACCTAGCCCTTTAGATTATTTACCAAACTAATTATACCATATTCAAAAAACCATAGACTATATTATACTAGTTCCTTTAGACCGTATACTAATACCGTTTGTATATACAGTATATGCTTATTAATCCCAGTAGACTTTATCAAAAGCCTTTTGCATCCTATACAAAGCCCTAACACTATTTATAAAGTCCCTTAGAATACATCCAAATCCTCTTAGATTATATTTAAAACCTTGTCATATTGTTTAGAGCTACTCTGTTAAATTTAGGCCTCGTATATAATCTATAATCCTCTTCAGGAGGTTTCATTGTTTAAGCCATTGAGAGTCATTTTAGTAGACTCCTATTTATTAGGATAATAGGGATTAGGAAACACTTTAATCTGAGCAAATAATTCAATTAATTTAAGGGGCTATTTATTATTTGAGACCATAGCATTACAAATATTTTCTATAATAAAATTTAATCTAAATTACAGTGCGCATCATTTTCACGTAGTTTGGGATGTCGGATATTCAATAAACTCTATTTCCTGTGGCGAGAAGGCTGAGTACACTGGGTGTGGTTTTAAACATTAGATTTATCACCATGTTTTCCCATCCATTCTTCATGCTAATAATAAGGCACACATTCCTTTAAAAATACATTATCTTTTAAATCAATATCCCATACCTTAAGTCGTTTATAATACTACTGTTCAAACGTACTATTTAAATTATACATAATTATAAAATTTAACTCTACTTAATTAGTTAGTATATTTATTATAGTCAATACATGCTCCAAAATCCATTAAACTGTATTCCTTTAACAATAATTAATGAAAATATAGTGATTAATTTTATTTTAAAACATGGCTAGTTGTAAATCATAAGCGAACTAAATAATCTCTACTAAATAGCTTCCAGTAATGTTAACCGAAGTATACCAAATAAACCATAATAACTAGCCCATAAAAAAGGATTATTAAGTAAATGTTGTCTCAAAATCATTTAAACCTTCTAATATGTTCTATTATAGCTTCTAGCACATGAACATACATCAGTATACACTGTTACTTTTAAGGTTAGACACTCCCCTAGCTATTTTGATGAAAATCGTAAATAATAATTTCAACATTTATCATTAATTAGTGAATAACCTTTAGATGAATATATATATATATATATATTTTATAAAAACATATAGACACGCACTTCTCTATATATTATGTAGAACTCTCCTCAGATAATCATTTTTGACAACATTGTTTGCCATTTAAAGATAATTCCAAATTTTCAAAAATCACCAATTAATGTTTTTCTCCTAATAAATGAGTGCACAATGTTATAAATTATCTTATAAAACACCCCTTCACTATCAAGTGTTTAGCCATTTTAAAAAAATGTATAATTTTCATATATCAGTTAATCTTAGAGTATGAATCAAAACCCGTATTGGGCCTCAAGCTATGTTAATATTAGTTCTGAATATCAAGTGAATAAATTCCATTTGATAATTTTGTCTCTAGCCTCAAGGACAAGTAAACAGACTGATGGCTGGACATGCGGACGAATAGAATTGTAAGAAAAATGTTTTTTTAATTTTAAGGCTCATACAAACGTCAATATCAATCATAGTATCGAGGTCAAAAATGTTATTGATTACAATAATTTATCCATATGAGAAAAACATATTTTTTTAACACTGTGATTTATTACTCGTTTGGGCTATACACACGCAGTACACGAATTACTTCCAAGAGGGGCGTGGAATAGTTCAGAAATAACATTAAGAATTATTAATATAATTGTATATATATATATTTTATTCAAATAACTTTCCAAAGTTATTAAGTTAATTATTTCTTGCGGGATTGGTAGCACTAGCTACAAGTTGTAATAAATTCGGTGAGGAGTAAAAAATGTGCGTGCACGATTTTCAAGCTAGCAAGCATCGAATTCGCACCCCCACCCCCTTCCCCGCCATTCTCCTCTCTAGCCTCTCCCTAAGCTAGAGTTTCCCAGACTCTTAGACCAAAGGTGTCCTTGCACCAGAAAATAATACATGCTGGAGCCCTCCCAACATATGTCACACTAATATTATGAACATTCAATAACGACAGTTAACTTTTACGAGAAGGAAAATATATTTAAAAAACAGGAAAATCTCACTTGTTCTGGCTGCACCTTTGGTAAATGCCCTTTATTCAGATTTGAAAAAATTGACAGTCCTAATTATCGATGATATTTTATAGTCTGAAACACAAATGCAGAATATTATAAAACTCTTTTAAGTAGCTCAGAGGAGCACAGTTTGAAAAACGCTACCCTAAGCTACCATCGCGAACACGTGATGCACCACTGATTCTTCAACTCTTGACTCAGAGATACTAGACAGCGTTATCAACTCTAAGTGGAAAGTGATTTGCGGTGTTCTCTGTCAAACATCAAGCTCAATATTCAACAACCGATAAAAACCAAACCGTGCAAAACATCACGATAATCCACAGTAATTTATAACCAACATAATACTGCCAGGGTTACATTTATTTTTGTATAAGATAAAGACGTGGCTCAAAACATTGAAACTTTTTTCTATAAATATAAAATATAGAAGGAGGGGGGGGGCGTGAGAATTTGATTATCTATCAAGGAGGGCGTCAGCTAAAAGGGTTGGTAAACATTTATCTAATGTTTTAGGAACGAGGAACGTTGAATTTAGAGTAATTGTACCCTCATTTTCTTGGAGGGAGAATGGAAAACAATTAAAGAAAAAATACCCCTAGTGCACCTGACCAGGACTATAACCCTGATCTCCCCGTTATTTACAACCTAGTCTATTGTGATAGTGACACAATAGAGTCTAAGGGCCAGTTTCATAGTCAGATTTGGTACGCCTAAAGTGCGAGTCGATACTAAATACAGGACGACACCTACCTAGACCAAAATTGAATGGGACTGGCCCATTCCATTAAATTTCAGGTAGGTGACGTCTTGTATTTAGTATAGCGCCGCAATTGAGGCGTACTAAATATGACTATGAAACTGGCCCTAAGGCTTAGACCAACCGACCAACAAAGCGGGATAGGTGAGAAAGAATCAACGGTGTTGATTTAGTCCCATCCTACAATGACGAAATAGCCCTTGTGAGCCAAACAAATAAAGTATTCCTATTTTAGATGAAAACGAGAAGTTAAGCGCGGAAAGAACTTCACGCACCACGCTCGGTGCCAGTGGCAGTTCACGCCTAAACGCTGCTGCATCTGTGGCGACGATGTTCTGATGGGACACGCCAATTGCACCCTGAGGCAAGGGGCAGTTGGAAGTAGTCGCTTGATTACTTCTAGGCTTTCGATCCTGTTAACGGCTTGATAACGCCATCACCACTTGAAGTGAAGCTACTACTGAACACGTTGGTTATTTACCGCCCCACTTCGTCAACTTTGTAGACCCTTACTTTTCAACCCACCCTCAACTCCTCTAACGCCGACCCCTCTTAATCCACGGGATACACGCATTTCTCATCCCCTATTTCCACACCCCCTTCTCTTGCTATCTCCCACCCTCTTTCAACTAACGCTTAATTAAAGTGGAGTTAGTACCCTTGCATTATTCTATTTGTAGAGCAAAGCTTGCAGGAGCGGTAAATTGTAAACAAAAGGGAGAATGGGTGTTGAAGTGTATAATAAAATGATTCCCCTCTCTTCCCCCTCCAAATCCAACAGATAACGGATGATTACATGGTCAACATCTAGTGATGAAGGATTGGGGGGATTTGGCAAACACAGCGATTAAATTTAACAGAGGCTTGATGAACCCTATTAAAAGTGAACTGACCGGTAGTGTTGACCTACATTCTAGTGTCTTATTCTGGGAGGTTTCAGTTTGGTTTCAATTGAGTCAACAAAATGTAATAATTTGTACCCCATCCTCCGCCTCGGTCATCGATAAAGTCACTGTAAAGTCACATAGTTTAACATACAAACATAAAATGGTTTGCATGGTTTTCTAGAACTACTTCTCTATTCTGCCTAGGCTTACACTGCATTTTGCCCTTCACCTACAACCACCATTTTTAATGTCTAAAGGAAAGTGAAGAAATAAAACTACGAAACTTTTATCTAGGGATAGAAGGGAAAACCCACTGCTAGTTTTCAAATAACTTAAAATATTTTGTTGTTATCATTTTAAAAGATTACCGTATTTGCTAGAGGAAGGATAAATCAAGAGCGCTTTTTCTTCAAGCCTAGTCTCATAGCTTTACAAATATGTTTAAGGATTCGTTGAAAATGAACTAGTGTTACATTTTCACAAACTTTTTACTATTAATAATACTCAAAATAAATGTTTGATAAGGAAACAGAACCCTGTGAGAATCATTTGACTTTATTTTGGCGTGAGCCATATTTTTAAATAACGCATCATAGAATTAAAAATTTTGTTAGAGCTGTACGTCTGCGCAGCAATTTTTCTCTTGCCAAGGCGACCTCCTTAATTCTCGTCTTTAGTTAAAGTTGGTAAAAGACCAAAGGCTTAAATCATGTAAAACACAAGCGTGGCTTATTCTAGTTTCGTAGAATGCAAATTAATATTACAATAGTGGTCGAATGATTTGGGCAGTGGTTCTTCAACTGTGGTCCACGTTTGGCTCGCAGGGACGTGACCATAGGTAAGTAAGTGGTACTGCGCAACGCACAAACTTATTTTCTTTCTCCTTTATCGGGAAATTGAGACAGTTAGTTAAAACTCATATATTATATTTTTTTAAACACTTTTAAGGAAAGTAATTGAAAAAAGGAACATAATGTTGCACTAAATGGCATATAAACCAAATAATATATACTGTTACTGAAATATATTGAGAAAAAATTAATATCTTTGTTTCGAAAGAACATAAAAAATCATCTCCCAATATACAAAACCTCAAATTAAATTATTATTATTATTATTATTATTATTATTATTATTAGCACCGCGTCTTACTACCCGTTCGGGTTATACGCACTTACGCTAATGTGCAATGGTAGGGTGATTGTGAGATGAAATGGAGGACCTACAGTTTAACGTGGGATCCGAACCACGGTGGTGGCCTGGCATTCCTCACATTCACAAGTTGTGATTAATACACGTCTTGTCAGAGGTGAAGGAAGGGTTTGGCATTCAGATAAATCTGTGCCGGGAACGAGGTTTGAATCCCGGACGCCTAGCACAGAAGTCTGACACCTTACCCCTAGACCACCAGGTCACCATTCAAATTAAAAAAACCTTGTAGATTTGAAACTATTGGTTTTATAAAAAAAAGTTTTTAAATAAAATATTTATTAAATTCCTAACTTTTCATTCATAAATGTAAGAAAGCAACACTCTAAAACTAAGCATATAAGCTATTAAAGGCAAAACTTTCTGGATGAATTACCATAAATACGGAGATCAACCATAATGAGTCATAATTTTGGAGCGCCTATTGCTCTTTCACTAACCTATCCAGGATCGTCCTGTGCTCAAGATCATTCTTCACAATTTTATTTTTAAACGTTTTTTTTTAAATATAGGTACAACTAACATATAAAATATAGTATTTAATATAAATATAGCATATAGAATATATTTAATATGTAAAATATATATAAAACTAGTTGGATATTTGTGAGTAACTTTTAAATTATTTATTACTAGTGTGGTTTTGTATATTCTCTGCATACGGCTTCTTGGGGTTTTATTACTATTTCTTTTATCCTAATGTCCTTTTATTAGGTAATCATTAATAAATAACCTTTGTGTTAAACGTATGATTTAAATATGTTAAACACTTTAACACAAATAAGCTAACGTAAACTTTAATTTATTAAAGTTTATGGTCAAACTTAGGGAAGTAATAAATACGCGCACACTTTTTCAAAATTAATCTACATTTGAACCCGAAAATACACAGTTATTTGCATTTCTAGCTAACAATATGAATTAATAATACAATCCTCTCTAACAATGGCTAAGCTATTGATCTATGTAGTGCAGCTTTCTTTCACCCCCCTCTGAGCTAGAACCACCAAAACAGCAACGTCGCGTAACCGTCCCACCCCCACACAACTCACACTAAACTACCTTACTATCTATCCCCCTACCCTGTTTAGTCGTAGCAACTGCGGCTAACCGTAATGCAGTTCTGATCTTGTCCTGTAGAAGGGTAGGAGCCAGTTAACGTAGATAATAGGGAAACCTACCCCCCCCCACCTCCATTACCCGCTGCAAACCCTTAGCGTTTGATACTCAGGGATACCACATTTGCCTTATTACCCTACCCACAAACCTTCTTGTCATTACGAAGTAATATACGTTTAGGAAGGGGTAAATTACATATTAGGCACGGGTTTCAAGGTTAGAACTATTGCTTTCTACAATAAATATCTAATTCAAATATAATCAAATATCATTAACAAAAGGTGGTAAGGTTCAGCCGAAGAGAGCGCAAGAATTTTTAAAGTTTTAATAGAATTGAAATTTGTTAGCCAAAATAAATCAAATATATTTCTCGAGTAGTAGCATAGAGTTAGTTTTATTCACATACTAATATCAACAGATCTTGAATATCTGTCAAGGGTGTCCTGGAATTTTGTCAAAATTTTTAAATAAAGAGAAAAGGTTTTGACAACATTCCAGGACATCCTTGACAGCTATTCAAGATCTTTTGATATTAGCATGTGCAGAAAACTAAACTATGTTGCTACTGGAGAAATCTTTTATTTATTTTGGACAAAAAAAAATAGAGCTATATAAACTGTAAAATTACTCGCACTCTCTTCAGCCACACTTTAACGGGTCCACATAAGAAAACACTTATCTAATACACAATAACACGCTTTGGTGATCAAATAGTATAATCCTTAGGGCATCATCCATGCAACATAGTGGGCTGATGATGATGGAAAATCGGGCTTTGAATCCCAGTCAGTTGTACAATTATACTTAGTGTGATTATTCTTAAATGATCTCACCACTCTTCCTCCACACAAATGCGAGTACACTTCCAGTAAGGCTAACCTCCAATATCACTGACACATGAGAAAACGGGCAGTGAGAGACGGGAACAAAAAATTTAAAAATGTACATAATAAATTTAAAATTAACTTTTTTGGGGATCACAGACGAGTAAAAGGAATCGAACCACCTAAAAAAGTTTGCTGATAATATCATCCATTCATAAATAGCAGCCAAATACGTATGATATTTTTTAAATTAAAACTCGACTTTATAAATGACAGCCCGAGTCAATTTGGCTTCGAAAAATGTAACGATTTGCTTTCTTTTTTGCCAGTTTGGACAGATCCAATCGATTAGTTCGTAAAATAATTTCATTTTTACTAAATTTATCAAAAGTAATTTTTCTTTTACCTTTTCATATCAAAAGAAATTATTGTAATTAATAAAATTTTTGAGCTCGAAATTATGATAAAGTTTTACTTTTAATGTGTGTACGAACTCAAAGATGTGGATTTTACCATTACGTTTGACCCCATGTCTATCCATCTGTCCCTGTACACAGATATGAAATGGTTTGATTAATTTTGTTCAAACTTGATGAGATGTTATAGGTCTATCAATACCTTAGGATATAGTTTTTGATTTTTACCCTACCTATCAAATTAAGGGTGAGGATCAATTAAGGCTGAGTTTTTTTCAAACGATTTTTTTTAATGGCTCTAACGATTTTATTTGAAATTAATATCTAGGGAGTTTTTGACCTCTTATATAACACGATATGATTAGTTTTTGGGTCAAAATTCATGTAAGGTTAATTTTAAAGTGCGTAATTTTTTTTTTTAATTGAAATATTTAAAACATAGCTGTAGTGATTTGGTTACAACCGAGTACTTTGGGGGTGTTTGACATGACAAATAACACTGTATACTGATTTTGGGTGTAAATATTTGTTTATGGGTAGCTGACTGATTTTTCTTGAGGTTGATTAACTGAGAAATGTCGGGAGAGAAACTCTTTCTAGGAGATACAATTCAGAAATTTGCGGATATAATTTCATCTATTAAAGGTAATACAGTTCAGGATTATTTTTTTTGTGTAAAGTGTCGGAAAATAAACATTTTTGAGGAGATATTGTTGCCATCTCCCCCAGGTGGAAAGTAAATAGGAGAGATGCAGGGGGAGGCGATCGGAGGCTTGCAAAGCTTAAGAATCATTATGCACTTGCACATTTTTGGCCAGTCACTAAAATTTTTACAATAGTTGGCAGTGTTTCCAATTCCACAAACATAATTATCACTTAATTACTTTGTAAAATTTATTTCAATAAAATGTATCTTCAATTTTTTTTTATTTTTCAGCGTTATTTCCTAACTGTTACATGCCCTCCTCCC